>JAASAY010000352.1:0-37741 GCA_014822085.1 Fusarium stilboides | reverse complement strand
AGCCACGCAACAGCCTAGACGGGAACTTCCCGTCTAGGCTGTTGCGTGGCTTGGGCAGCTTAGGCGACATAGGGGCATTCATAGCACGAGCACCGAGACGTTGCAGAGGTGTCATGCGAGAAGCGGCTGTTGATGGCGCTGTTGAAGGGGTAGATGCTGCGCTAAAAATGGAAGAGCGTCGCGAGGTGGTTGAGGCGGGTGTTTCAGTCGGCTTGGAGTAAGAAAATTTGCGAATATCTGGTCGAGCGGGTGTGGTAGAGTTTTGCGATAGAGGCGCGGTGGACGAAGGTGGAGGCATGGAATCATCGAGAGATGACACAGGAGTCTCGTCATCCTTGACGAACGAGAACTGGCTCTCGCTGTCTGCAGTTGTCGACATTTCCTGACTCTCCTTTTCTTCAAATACCGATACACTCCTCTTCGATTTATCGGCAGGTTTCCAGCCGTCAAAATCAGGCAGAGCGTTAAGAGCTTCGTCAAGAGAATCGTCAGACAGTAGGTAGGCATCGCTCTTCGCCCGTCTCGGACTCCTCCGTGGCTTTGGTGCTGGGAAGAACCTGCTCTTCTGCGGCAAGACATCGCTAGGTCCCGTCTCGTTCTCGTCACACAGGCGCGCTTTCTTGGGCGGTCGGTTGGCAGGATCAGTTGATGGAACGGCAGGAGAGCTAGATTCGGTGCCCACGGAAGATGTGCGCCTTGTAGCTGTGGGACTATTGGCAAAACGGTCGAGCATGTTAGAGATAGGCTCTGTACGGCGGCGATGAAGTCGTGGGGATGTCCGTGTGCGGTTGGCTTCCGTTCTTCGCGAGTTGCCCAGGGCGGGCCGAGTTGTTTCATCCAGATACGGTCTCGGTAGTGGGAAGACACGGGGTACCAGTCCTCCTCCGGTAATTTGCGAGACCCTTTGAGGATCGACTTCAAAGCAGTTGGGGTCCATCTCGCCCATGGGTATCCGGCTGTGTCCTTTGAAATAGGAGTTGATAGGCTTCATGGTAGGCGGGGGCTGGTCGATGGCACCTGTCGCCAGCTGCGAATGCCTTCTTTTGGATGGCGTCGTAGAGGTGATGATTGATGTCTTGGTGATGGGATTCATGTCTCCTTTGGCGATCGCCCGCGCCACCTCCGGCTCTACAAAGGCTCCGATGAAGGGCATCTCTTCCGCAGTCCGCGTTCCATCCAAATCAGTCAGATGAACCAGCTCACGCTTGGTAGGGCAAAACACCCACTGGTGCAAGAATGTCAACTCGGCTTGGTAGAACTGAGTCAAATAGTTTTCCGACACACGTTTGCCTTGAAACTGAACCATGCGCACTATTCGCTCAGGGGCCTTGGTCTTGCGAAGCATGCGATATGCAGTCTTTAATCCAACACCCGGAAGACCATCCAGATAATCGCATCCACTGAAAATAGCCATTCGTCGGAATTCGGTGTCAGACCATCCAGTCAAGGAGACCTCTCGGCAGGCGCAAAAGTCCTTACGGTTGATTTCCATGCAGTTGCCATATTGGTCCAGCTTGGTGAGAAGCTTCTTAGCACCGAACACGAGAAGGTCGGAGTCGTCAGAGATGATGCCGTTGATAAGGCCTTGTCGTTCGAGGTAGACGAGCTGAGCATCGGCTTCGTAAGGTGCGACAACGTAAGGGATGTCGAGCTTCTTGAGCAGTTGGATTAGGGCAGATGCCATCTCAGGTGTGATGTCGATACATTTTTGGAATTCCTGTGTGGCCTGCGCAGGCTTTCCGGCTCGCAGCAGCTCCATTGCAGCCTTCTTCTTCTCATCCCTCTTCTTGGCACGGGAATCCTCAGTTGCAGCTTTGCTGGGGAGAAAGTCACCATCGAATACCATGTAAGGCGTTACGCCAAAATGGCGAAGCATGCGAACACGCGTCATAGCTGCATTCAGGTACCTGCCAACGGCGTTAACAATCTATCAGTATACAACGGGCATGCATTAACTTACTTCTGGGTCGGCTTATCTTGTCCGAGCTCCAAGGCACAACAGTAGGCGGCACGATGGAGCCAGCCATACGCGTCGACGCCGAGGATCTGGCCATTGTACTTTTTAAGCTCAGTTGGCTTTTGAATTGACTTGAGCAGAGGTAGAAGCCCTAGTAGTTGATCAGTATGATGTAGCAAGGGTTGTTTTGAGTGGGATATAATACGACATACCGGAGACACCCATGTTGAATACTGAGCCGCGTCAGAGATGGTGGCGATAACAGACGGTAGAGCTTTGCACTCGCAGCCCCAACAGGGACTTGGGCAGCTTCAAGCCAGCAGAATTTGGTGTCGCATGCGTCAATAACGGTACATTGAAATGGGATGTGATGAGCTCTGCTGGGCTGAGATGGTCAGACGCGTCGAAAAGTTGATATGCACGCGGTGCAAGATTGAGTCGGCAACAGAGCTTGAGTGTCGATGATTGCGATGACGTTTGGCCTGACAGACCAGCAGAAGGACACGATACGGGTGAAAAGACAAGCAGAGCCTCAAACAAATACAATTGACAATCTCGTCGGGGCTCAAGGTGTGGTCCAAGGCCAAAAATTGGTTGAAGTCGAGATGTCCAAAGGCGGCGGAGATGTTTTGTGTGAGGCGACCAAAGTCAGGCTGGCGCCAAGGTACATGAGGCAAGTACCTCTCTATTTCCCTGCTTTGGCTAGAACGCGATCCCCTGAAGCTGCTGCTTTTAATGGACCAGGGCGCGTCGATAGGCGCGATACTGGCATTCCATGGACCACTAAAACCCCTGGAACCAGCTTAGTTCCCGCTGCTGGCATTTCCCCAGCAACATGAAACCCCGCCATGATAGCCTCTATGGTTATTATCTACCCTAATGTGTATACTACTAGGTATTCTTGTTCAAGACAATATTGTCTCCGTCTAATGAAATATGGGATGATATCTAGGGAATAATTGTGCTATAATCAGTTTAAGAGTACTATAAATTGTCAATATGGTGTCTATATCGTCTACTCGACTGCTATGCATGATCAATCAGCTTTGATTAAACCCCCACATCTCGAGATCCATCTGTAGATTGGTCATCCATAGATTCAAACAGCACCAACGAGACCCAATATGAGAATATTAGAACTCATGCCCAAGTGAAAATAGAGTCTAATCGTTTATATATGTATTTCAACATATATCTAATGGATGCTTAAAGAACCGACGCTGTTAAAGAGATAACTCTTTAGCCGACATGTATCCGCCATCCTATTGGTCTCACCGACACCAGTGGAGCACCAAAGCTGCCAGACCAGCATCTGGAAAGAAAAAAAAATCCTTGCAAGTCACAGCAGCTGTTACAAAAGTCTACAACATCAACATTCCTCGCCAGAATTAACGCCCAAAATGCCGACCACTCTCAGCAAGACGCGCAAGCAGATTTCGAAAAAGCGCAATGGCGTTGTCAATTCCCTGCACGAAAAGTCAAGAGACTCAATGCGTCTTCACAAAGCCGGTATAAGAGACCAGCGTATCGAGAAGCTGGCGGCTTCCAGGAGTAAAAAAGAACAACCACTGGGTATGTCCGCCACAGAAAAATCATACTTATATATGTGGCCTCTGACAGAACTCAGTCGACCGTATTGCTTTTTTCCAACAAGCCCTGCGTCTCAAAGACAGAGAGAACAAGGGTGCCCCAGAGATTGATGAGATTCAGCGCATGATTCACTCGTAGGTATCCCAAAGAACCGCTTGTGACACATATTGACCAAATTTTAAGCTTTGTTCATCAATATGACGAAGAGTATGATGCGATCAAGAAGAGTCGTCGACCTGGTCGACCTGCCAGTGTAAAGGAAGATCTTCTCAAAGCTAAGATCAATACTCTTGAGGATGAGTACAAGGGTGGTTTTGGTACGTATCTCATCTTGATGCTGAACATCGAGTATGCTAATATTGTTGTTAGTACTTCCTGACCTCTTGGATAACTCTAACGTCAACCAACTTCACCTCTGGGAGGGCTCTTGGTCCTATCTTACTCATCTCAAATGGGTCAAGGTTAATAGTGAAGGCCAGGTTCGGCCTACCGCCTTTCCCTCAGGCGGTACAAACTGAAGACCCAACGTACTCAAATGGTATGAACTGCACCTCGGCAGATTGACCACCTGTCTACTCCCAGAGGCCCCTTGGATGCCACGAAGTCAAGAGCGGTGGTTTCTCAAAGCCAGCCAATTCTCGACTTATCTGGACGTGGATCTCGGGAACCAAATTTTGAGACTACTTCGACGTACATTGGCTGAGAAGTGCACCAAACGATAATCCTTGAGGTGCTTACAGCACTTTCAAGATCCCCCGCAAACTGCTGGGAGACTTGACAAAAAGACAAAGCTGCATCTGGATATGGATTCATCTGTCGATCTGGCTAGCGAATACTACTACTCGCTAGCTATTGTCAGCTACCTAGGTAGCCATATTGAAGGGTGGGTGGACGAGAGAACACCGTGACGTGAATGTGGGAGAGCAACACGTTCTTCTGTCTATACTAGACTGACAGAACGTTACGCTACTAGTGACTACCTAGTCTTGAAAGTATTTCAGTTGTTCGAGCTGTATGTGGTAGACATTACCTTGCTCCAACTAACATCCATAGTATTAGACTAGGGATAACGGCTGTAGGGCATACTTTACTTGGCAAACCAGCATATACCCATAATGAGAGATGAATTAAATATATTGACTTATAATAAGCCCTTATCACTAATACACACATGCCTATTCATGATTCTATACTTGAGCCCATGAAGATTATCTATCGCGCCACGTGATTGTCATGGCCCCACTTTGACCCGAAAGATGTACAGTCTGGGGCCAGTAAATTTGTTAGGTAGTTAGCGGCCGGCAACTTGTCGTCTGGTCCCCAAAAATTTACAGACGAAGCTTTGCTGTAGAAGCTTCTCTCATCATCCAAACCCATTTTGTACAACACTATTTGCCTCCAATTCCTTCAACACCACCCATTTCTTCCTTTATACACACTTCCTCCCTCTTGTAAATCCCCAAATAATATAATCACAATGTTCTCCGCCCGCAACGTTGCTCGATCGGCGCCCCGCGCTGCCGCCCGCCTTTCAGGTGCCGCTCTTCGAGAGACCGCCTACCCCAGCGCCTTTATCAAGGCCTCTTCTGCTCTTCGACCCGCCCAGGCTGCTTTCTCTACCACTGTCTTCCGAAAGGCTGCCGAGAGCGATGGCGAGCTTCTGGCCAAGCTTGAGAGCGAGATCCAGATCGAGGAGGACATGAAGGCCAATGAGCAGGACCCTGCTAGCATCAAGGACTTCCTCAACAACAGCGCCTTTGAGCTGATCGACACCCCCGGACAGGAGGTTGTCAAGCTTGTCCGCAAGTTTGGCGACGAGCAGTAAGTCTTTGAAATCCCAATTGACCTTGAATCACACAAATATTAACGATTCATTCCTAGGATCACTGTCAGCTTCTCTATTGCCGACATCACCAACTACGACCCCTACGCCGATGAGAACGCCCTTGAGGAGGAGGGTCTCGAGGACGACGCTCAGTCCGGCAGCCAGCGCAGCTCCGGCCGTGCCAACGAGGAGCTCGAGGAGGATCTTGAGGAGGACATTGAGGACGAGAACGCCGCCCCCATCAACCTGTCCATCGTCGTCGAGAAGCCCGGCAAGGCCCCTGGCGCTCTCAACATCGACGCCACCGCCCAGGACGGCAACATTGTCGTCGAGAACCTCTTCTACTACTCTGACGCCAAGGTCGCCAAGGTCGAGTCCCCCGAGGCCGCTCAGAAGCGCGCCGACGTCTACCCCGGTCCTCCGTTTGGCAGCCTGGACGACGACCTGCAGGTCCTCATGGAGCGCTTCCTCGAGGAGCGTGGTATCACCCAGGCCCTCGCTGTCTTTGTTCCCGACTACGTCGATGTCAAGGAGCAGCGCGAGTACACCCGGTGGTTGAGCAACGTCAAGGCCTTTATCGATGCTTAAACGATCGATTGGTCAAAAAAGTAAAAAACGTTACAAGAGGGAAGATCAGGGGAGTTTATGATTCAGAAATGATGTGTTAAAATAGGAATTGCCACTCTTGTTGTACTATAGGAATAAGATCCAGAGAGATCAATGCATGTCACGATAGGTGTAACAATTATCGATGCTGTCGACTTGGTGTTACCCCATGCTACGTGAAGGCCAGTTGTTTAGTCAAGATCGTCTCACATCACGATCAGATAAGTGTTCATTGTGACGAGAATCTTGCTATCTAGAATCAGCAATAATCCCAAGCCTCAAAAACTCCCACAACTCCAGGTAACGAGTGCGCAAGCCCGCCATGCATCCACCCTTGTGGTCCATCAGCTTGCTGATATAAAGACCGCCCCCTGCTACTCTCCGGCGCAATGATTCTCTATCCCAGATGTGTCTTTCTGACACGGAAAAAGTCCATGAAAACAAAATATACTTCGTATACCAAACCCAACAATCGAGTTCTTCGTAGGTTCTTCGTAGGCTCTTCGTTCAGTCATTCATATTTGCGGATTCAGACTGAGGTGAAGACAACCCTTTACAGCACACCTTCGAGCGACCACTCGCCCTTTTGAGCCCTCTCAAGAACCTCGCGGCCCTTGTCGGTAAGATCAGGCTTGCCATCGTTACCGGTGACATGCTTGAAAAAGATGGGCTGCCACGTCTCCTTGTTGGCCTCGCGTTGACGAGCCTTCTCACGCTGAGCCTCTTCGAGCTCGACCTTCACCTGGGTGGCCTTGCCGTACTGCTTAGCGTGGATTGCGTCTGTGACACCACCCCAAAGGGTCAGAGACTCGTTGGGAAGTTGGGTCTCCTTGGGAGGAATGATCTTGGGTGCGACGTTGAGGGGCGTGATATCGATAATGGTGTACTGTTCCTCGACTGGTACCGATTTCTACCAATAGTCAGTTTTACGTATTCCACATAGTAAGAGTTTGTACTCACAACAGGTCTAGGGCCGAGAGTGAAAACGACCTTCTCCTTCCAAGGTCCGCTCAATCGGGCGAGGACATCCTCTTCAGGGACATCCTGAACTCGGGACTTGTCATCGTTCTCAGGGTCGTACTTGAAGACAACTCCGTCGATCTTGTTTGTTGTGCGTCCCAACCAACCTTCCTCCACATAGTGCAGAATGACCTTGATCTTGGTCTTGGGGCAGGTGATGTAAGCCATCTCACTGACTGAGACGCTCAGAGCTCCACGAAGAAGACCACCCAGATGCGCCGCGGGGTGGGTAAGCTGATAAGTCTCACCATCGTGCTTGTCGAGGGTGATGAAGATACCCATGTTGTGTTCACCAGGAAGAACCTTGACGGAGGTGCCTGTGAACTTGGCAGTGATCTGGTCGAAGCCTCGTGCGGTAATGCCCTTCTCGGGGCAAGTGACATTGAATGCACTAACAGGGGGATGGTGCGACGTCTGCTCGGTAAGATACGAAACTCGGACAAGCTTGTCGTCCTTCGTAGCTCCATGTTGGGGAACAGAGAGTGAGACGTTTGAAGCACTCTTTTCGCTCTTGGCTGATGCTTTCAAAGCTGAAAGGCCACCCTTGGAGCTGCCGTTGGTCTGCTGAAGGGTTGATGTGCTGATTCTCGGTGCATTATCTTCGGTTTCCCAGTTGCACTATCCAATAATCAGTATTTTCTCCATCTAAATGATCGCATGCTCTCTCTGATGGCGGTGAGAGCTAAATCAGTTCACGTACCCTGAAGAATTCTCCAAGACAAGAGTTGTAAGGCTTGCATGGCTTGCCCTTGGCGTACTTCAAATCCTTGGTCAACCAGAAGCGCACAACTTCGAGCATACGGTCGAGAGGCTCATCAGAGGTACCCATTGCAACAAAGGCATTGGGGGCATCGATATAAGTCCAGTATTCGAGGTTCGGAGTGGGCTCGAGCAGCTGCGACGGCAGCGAGAATCTAACTGCTGCAAGGTCTGAAACGCCGATAAACCTGTTTGCGCAATGAGCGGTCAGCACTGGAAATCAAAATGAAATTGCCCATTGTCGTTATCGCAAGTGTTGCTGTACTGCTTCCACAGCTCACTCCGCTACACGTGGAGTGGAGTGGCTTCCGATTTCGCAGGCTAGAGAAATCTTGTCCCCAACGCTCTAGAGCGGTGGAAGCTATCGCAGCACACAGGTATCGGCAACAAACAGATGGTAAGACCTTACTTCTTCAAAATCCCCAAAAATGTTCGCAACTTGGATCCATCATTCTGCGGCTCGTCAGGCGCATCAGCCGTGGGTGGCGCTGTCGATGACGACATGGTCGTTGATAATCTTGATCTTGGAGAAGAAGATGCTGACTGCGGCGGTGGATGAGGGTAGTCGATACTATAGCAGATAGTACTTTAGGCCAGACACACGTAGACGAGATGTCGACGCGAAAGCCCGCTACGGAAGTAAGCAAGATTAGAAGGAATAAGTAATCCGCAGGATGTGAGAGGGTGGAGGTAGGGAGGGAAAAAAAAGAAAAAGTCTTGGGTTGCAGACTGAGTCGCAATAGTCAAGAAATGGAAGCGGGCGGTAGGATTAGTTTGTACTGGAGGTGGTGACGTTTTTGGCGGGGTGGGTTCTTGGTAGCAGCCAAAATGTTAGCGACTGTTAAGGTTGGGGGACTCGAGGTACCTGGCTTGTCGGCCTGTCCTTGCGCATACATCAGGTACCGTGCGTCCTGCCGTGCTTCTAGGCCCAAACGGCCAAACTTCGATTGGAACGTGCGTCGACGGCTCCGGATTGGCGGGGTGAGGGAATGTTGAGATACAGTTTGGTTGTACGGTAGCAATTGAGCGTCTGTTCGCAAAGTGCAGGCATATCGTAACTAGTTGGGTTTCATGTGAACTATATACTGCGTAACGTGTTCTTCTTTGACTCTATCCTTTCTATGTTACTTTATCATCGTGTCTTTGATAAGAATGCACGACGCTACAGAGAAAACCTGCGCCATGATCGACGACATGGATACTGCTCAACCACTTGAACCGATAGGACCTTTTCATCGTAGACTGTTTTCTATGATAGCACCAAACCTAGACAACCTAGCCAATCATCAGCGCACATGGGCACAGTCTCGGGTTTACGTCTTGTCCATTCGCCCAGTCAACCCATTGCAACAACCGTAGTGAATAGCGCGATTAACCTCTAGGGTTGCATCCGAGAGCTCGAGTCTTGTCAAACAACACAAGCACGGGGTCTTGTTAAGGTGAATCTTTGGTGTCAGCTTACCCCGTCAACTGGACTAATATGCAAAAATACATTATTATCCTGGGAACGGTTGACATAGTCGTTGTGATCATAGGATTTCATCACATGGATCGAAAGTTGGAGATGGTGTCAACTTGTGAAACTCTACACAAACATAAGAAACTCGATTTCCTCTTCTCACAAGCTTCACAAAGCTAATGTAATAAAAAAGTTATTGCAACGATTTTTATTAATTTTTAGTTCCTCCGCTTATATATGTCGTCTTGAGACTTTCAAGTCTCTAAGGTATCTCACGTGAGTTCCTGTTGCACCAATGCAAGTTCCCCCCCCTAGGATATCTCAGAAATGCAAAACAGCAGCTCCGGCTGTGCAACAACAAACAAGAAGGGACGAAATGAACAGATAAAAGAAACTCCATCAACACCGCTAGGAAACACTGTTTCAGTTCCCGAATAAGCGGTGCCGTGGATATTATCCTTGACCCTTCTTGCATAAACATGACCCCCTGGGGAATAAAAAACACAAAATCAAAACGCCCCAACACCTTGCGGAAGCCTTTTCGCAGTTCTAATAAATGCAGCCAAAGTGCCCCCCTGTCCGTTTTCACCTTGGTATTCCAAGTATGTCATGCCAAACGCCGTGTACATCGATAATGGCCTGGCTTTAACGAATTGAGCCGGCGTGCAGTGTCGTTTTGTATTTTTAGACAACTGCTGATAGTCGCGTAAAAGAGTATCATAAAATCATAAGAAAATTAGGTGACGTGTTTGGAAACACATCATTGCTGCTGCTCGGTGCCCCAAGCTGTGTCGTTGATGAATGAGTCCCAGGAGGGCTCCTCAGTGTAGTGCTTGGTTGGTGTGTTGTAATCACCTCCGTTGCCCCAGTTCATCGTGTCGAGGACGTCAGGGTACTTTTCGTTGCCGGCACCAAGCTCGGTGTCATCATCCTTGAAGTACTTGGAATCATCGCCATAGCCAAAAGACTGGTTGGAACCCCAGTTTTGGGGCTCGCCATAGAGAGCCGGGCTGAAAGTGTCGTTCATGCCAACACCACCCATCAACATCTTGGCCTCGGGAGGTAGCTCCGCGGTAAAAGCCGAACCCTCGTTAAAGTCTATCATTCCTTGGGGCTGCACGTTTGCAAAGGTGGATGCGCAGCGAGACTGGGGAGTCTCGGGATGAGATCCTGAGCCGGGAGTAAGGGCTGGTGGCGACATGGCTCCGTCGTTTCTTGACTCAGAAGGAGACATGCCTGACATGGAATGACTTCGCTCGTCATGTCTGTTGTTAGATTGCTGTGCATAGTTGACTTGCTGAAAGTTGGGGTCGAACTGCTGCTCCATTGGGCTGGAGACACGGTTGTTCTGCCCTTGGGGGACTGGGAAGCCTGGTGTTGACCATCGGTGGGACATCGACTGTGCTTGGCGTTGGGCCTGGGGGAAGAACTGAGCAAATGTTTGGTTGATCTCATTGTTGCGCCAGTCGGCCTCAGTGGCGGATAACAACTGGGACATAGCCACCCGATTTGTAAGATAGGCGTCCACTCTCGCGTTGAGCTCAGCATTGGAAGTTTGCATGTTGGACTTGAGGATTCGGTAGGAGCGGGGGAAATCATCGTCCTCCTCCTCGTACATCTCCTCCTTCATGACAATCTCCTCAGTAATACGGAAGGCCTTGCCGGTTCGCTTCTTGTGAATCTCGCTGGCCATCTTGGCGGACTGGACACGGGCTTCGATGCTTCGGTCAGCTCGCCTTGAGGCGGCGATGTATGCTCGCTCCTGGTTCTCCTCGTGGGATCGCTCAGTCTGGTATTGGTGTTAGTGACTATCCTGGTATAATGCGAGGAGGAAGAGGTAAGTGCCTTTACCTTTCGCGCGGGCGCAGGCTTGCCGTTAGGACCACCCATGTTTGCGACGTCGAGAGATCTCTTAGGCATGTTCGTTATGAGATGTATTCTGCTGCGAAGTGCAGAAAGGTGCGTTGTGAAGTTATAGGGCTATCACTGGGGTGATAGTCGTCGTAAACCGAGTTGGATAGGTTCACTGATTAAAGTTTAATTCAGGACCCTGGATAACAGTAGGTATATTTGACTGGACAGTCTATGCTGTGCGTCGAACGGATATCGTAGAATGCAAGACGAAAACTGGTTGACATATGTCGGGAGAGAAAGAGGGAGAAGAGAGGGGAAGTGGCAATGATATTTTTGAGGCACAGCACAGCTTCGGACCCGAGATTGCAGTAGTGTATAGAACTGATAGCTGGTAGATACTGTTGAGATCTAATCAAGATCCTCCAAGAGAAAAAGAGAGGAACAGGTAAAGTTGCTTATGGTACTGTACAAAAAACAACCAAGGCAAAAAAAGAGATAATGCTGGGCGGCTGGGTTATGGATTATATTATATACGAACAGGGCAGGGAAAAGCAAAGTCGACCAAAACAGACAAAACCGGAGCAGAGCGACATCCTTCGGCAGCTTACAGTTGCGGGAAGGGCATGTAGCTCGATCCGAAGGCGATCCAACGAGTTTGATCGAGCGTAGTTATGACGATCGATCTCGATCAAGAGCTCTCTGTTAGCGCTAAGCACAAGGTACAAGTACCGACCCGTATCGATGGAGAATGGGACGGGAGCCCAGGTTGGGGTTCCGCATTTGCGGGTTGTAGCCAGTAGCCAGTAAGGGAGCCGGGCGGTAGCAGCAAGTAGCCAGGCAGGGCATCTCAGGCCACCTAGAGTCAGAGCCAGGGCCAGCCCAGTCACCAGTTGACCCCTCCGGCCATGCTCCGGGCACCATCAAGTGGCTGCCCCTAATGGCTTCCCCGCTCTCTCCGGCCTCTCGAACAGAAGAACCAAACCTGAGAAGCCAACCAGAGTCACCGGAGTTAAGGTGCGTACACCCAATCTAGCTGAGCTGGGCACCATCAGCAGCACTGTAGCAACGACTTAGGTAGGGGCAACTAGCTAAAGGGAGGGTTGATACACAAGATAGTCCAGATTGACTCCATTGTTTCGAAAGACTTGCATCAACTCCAACGACGAGACGAGACATCCAGGAACAAGAGATTCAGATCCACGAATGGACACTAGAGTTGGAGGGCTGAGATGGACCATGTCCTCAACCTTTTTCACTGCATATACTGTAACTTTGTATACCTATTTCCGGGGCTTCTGAATAAATACAGTATGGAGTACTCCGTACACAGCAAGCCTCTCGTAAACTTCCATGCTAATCAACGCCGAATTCTGCTCAGGTTGTGTAGGTTGGGAATTACTAAACATGCTGCCAATTCTGATGAAAAACTACCGTACACAACCCACGAGGTGGGTTTTTGATCGCCGGACACGGCCACCATGACCCTGCCGCTCATTGCCTATGCTATCTGTATTCCAAACCTTCCCGCTCCATCACAATCTTGACATTGACATGGGCTTTGTATTCATCCGACCCGACGGTGAATGTTGTCCGCGACCCCAGAATTCCACCTAAAGAACCCTTGGTCCTAATCCCTGCCATCATGCCATTCTACCACAACCCTTTTGAGACTGCCTGCTTGTCTCACTCAAAAGACCTGCTACACTGCATCCTTTGGACTGGCAACCAAATGAATGTTCTAGCAACTCATGCGGTGCAGTGCACCCATTGCCTTGCCTTGTTGTGCCCCCGGCTGCTCCCTCTTCTTACCGGTGAGACGGTGGAGTTTACTTGGATTTGATGGACAAGACTCTTCTCCTCTGCAGCCCATCGATAGCGTGGACGCGTAGGCTATGGCTACCGTAGACTATCCCGACGGCCGATCGTTTTGAGACTAGGTAAACCCATGGACAAGACAATTCTCTGTCGAACCCATGTTTTATACGATTTTGAGATCGCGATCGCAAACAAACCCCTAACTTGACTTAATCAAACAAAACAATTCTTTTGTTCCAATTCAACTTCCCTGGGCCCTTCTCTGCGTCCAGTTTGGTCCCATTGAACCATGAGAATATGCGGAGCAAGTCTTCCGTGCATCGGCACTATCAAATATCAATTCTAGCTTGCAGAAGAATGGGATGTTTGGCACCGCATTTGTCTACACCGTTCCTTGTTTTCCATTCCCCTACTCCCCATGTTCCCTTATTGAGTTCTGCCAGCTGATTCCGTCTTCTGTTTACTGCACTGCACGTTCACTCAAACCCCAGCTTCCAATCGCATACTAGGCCGCCTGCATGCCTGTTCAAGGTTGCGTGGCAGTGTATGGTTCCTCCTCACAGTGCCACGGCATGGTGCGTTAAGTACGGGAAGACATGCCATGCTATGCCATGCCATGCGGCCCATGCCCAGCCGTTGGTGGAACTCAATGCTGTAGAGCCCAGTTGTGTACAGTACCTGACCATCGGCCAGAAAGCTGGATATTGTCTGATCGTACTGTACCGACATTACACGGCACATCGTAGCTAAACTCACGATCCCGCGACGTTGTTATCGCATCAAGGCATCGTCAGGCGCTCGTTAGCTGCGATGGACAGCATCTCAAGGCTGAACCATCTCCAGGGGGTGGGCATCGTAATAATCGGTGCTGTTCCAACAAGGCCAAATTGGTGATCCAGACAGGCGGGACCCTAGACAGGGAATCGGGCGGTTGCTGTAAGAGGCCCGCCAATACCCATGCGAAAAAAAGGGAGGGACCTGCGGGATCGAAGCCAAGCTCTGGAAAAAAAGAACGGTGGGGATCTGAACAGAACAGAATTACTGATAACTAATCTTTCGAGTCAGACTGTCAGACAGAGAAAAGGAGAATTCCTGATTGCCAATGACGATAGTGTGAACGAGCAAGTTACTACGGAGTTGCTAAGGAACTTTTCGATCTTGATTCTTCTAGCGCCCGAGAACTCTCGGATGGCCGTGAAATCGACATGTATAGCTCAGGTGCCGGCAGCTGATGTTTCCGAGCAAATTTCTTAGTACGCACGCAATCAAAGTTACACGTCAGTAACAAAGGCGGACCCTTGGTCGTTCACGCTGAGACCTGAGTTTGGCTGGTGGTGGTGGTGGTGGTGCTTGTTTTCTGAGCTTGGTGAAGAGCCTGAACCAAATCTTCGAAACCATGCCGAGCTAGGATCTCACAGTGGAGACGGGAAATGGGACCTGGAGGGATTCGCTTCTTTACCCGAATGAAAGAGTTTCCATTCTGGGTCGATCTAAACCGCCGCAGCCTAGACCATGTTTGTCCTTGGTGCTTAGCATCACATCCCTTTTTCTTTGGCGAACTTCCCAGCTCATCCGATCCAGGGTTTTCTCGATCTGAGGAATTGTTGAATCACGATCAATAAAAACACCATGTTTCTATTTGCTTTGTTAGAACCAACTGGTTGTGATGGCTGGAGCCAGGTAACTTGGTTAGGCTGTTGCAATGCTTTGGACTACCTCAGCCCAAAGCTTCGGAGATCTAGGGAACTTGTGATAACCGACAGAAACCTCGATGGCTAGCTAGGCTTGCACAGCGGTTACGAATCAGGTTGTGCAACCTGAAAACTGATATCTACAGTTTTAATACCAGTTATCAGATCATAAACTGTAAGTAATAAGAGAACAAACGCCTCTGTGTGTCTCTGGTTACTGTATTAGCAGATTGAAGACTGTTTTTGTTCGGTTTCCAGTCTCTGGTTGCATACTTCTTTCTTGGCTCTTAGCTTTGGTTAGATCCCTGTACCTCTCCCATGGTGATGTGCTGAGCCGGAGCTTTCTGTCCGGACCATACACTCCGGCACGCATTCCCTCTGGCCCACTGGGAGCGGTACACAAAGCTACAAACCTGCTCTAACAATTTCAAAATTCTCCTGGCTGCATGCACGTCCCGAGAATTCTGTAGACTATTCCTCTTCTGGAGCTGCTGCTCCCCCTCGCCTTCCCCCGCAGCTTGGTGCCACGTTTATAAGCCACTCCAATCTTCAGTCGCCTCACCTCGGTAGGGCACTAGCCACATTTCTAACATGGGAATTACAAAGCACCTTATGTCGATCCCCTAACATTCCCGTCCTTACAATAAATTACCCTTTTCACTTTGTCAACAGCCGCCTCAATATGACGTCGCCAGGACGAGATTGGTTCCCGCGACTAGAGCTCTCCGAGAGTTAATCTCAACGCTATTCGTAGATCCAGTACTCCCGTCCAATGACCGGCTATCGACGTCGTTATGATATCAAACAGCGTAACCTAGAGCACTCCGTACAATCCTCATGGGACGCGCCGCGCGTTTTGATGGTGGTGAGCGGCGATATCCCATGCATGCCCATTCGTTGCTAATCTGAAGTTACCCCAGATTTCCATCGACAAGCTTCCCAAGCTTCGATGCAAGCGTGAGGTTTAAGGGCTCGCAACGAAACCGAAAAATGAGAGCTTCCAGCTATTCCGAGCCTACGGAGAAGTACCCTCAGATTGAGGGCGGCCGCCTAACGCAAGTTCCCGATCGTGGCGAGTTCAACAGCGGGCCTGCCAACGATTTTTCTCCAGCAGATGTAACCCCGAAACTTGCAAACTCTTTTCAGTCAGTTGATGGATGGGGTGATTTGTAAAGCCCTCCGTCGGTTGACTCACATGGCATTACATCAATATCACGGTTCGCCTCCCTACAGCCCCGAAATAATTTGCAACCCTAAGGGAGGCTGCAGGGTTCGACATACATTCAGGGTTCCCCTGAAAGGCAATTGCGATGCGATGACTATCAATTGCAGAGTTCAGACGCCATGTGAGAGATTTTATTCCAATACGGCAGATGTTGACGGGTACCATGTGGTTGAATGGTGTTGAGGCGAATCGATCACGGATAGATTGGCGAGATCTGTGGTTTCAAGTGAGCCCCCAAATTTTGGACTCGTCGATGCAACTGGATGGACCCTTAAAGCGACCTGTCGGTGTTGGTCCATCCGTAGCCATTGGAGAACAAAGCTGACGCCCTGCAGCAAATCTGAGAAGGCGTTGTCAGGTACTGTACTTTCAGATTCCCCTCTCGCCACTTGGTCAGCAGCAACACCGGCTCACATCAGACCAATTTTGATTAACGGAAAAAAGAAAAAGAAAAAGAAAGGGAAAAGAAAACCGAGGCGGCACAAGATCCTCCCGTGCGCTTGACATGGGGTGAAACCAGCCTTTGGTGAGCATGCGTTTAGCATTGTGTCATTATCGACACACTTTTCATCAATTGATGGGAGTAAACAAGATCTTTGGCGCAAGGGAGCAGCCAGGTTCTCATTCACTCTATGCGCCCTTGAAGCCCTTAGCTCACTGAACCCATTCTGAGAATTTGCCTCCTCGGACGGACTTTTTGTTGGGCATCTTGTCAAACTGAGAAGCTTTATTGAGATGGGTGAGCCGATATGCTAGCTGACGTGTCGCGCGCCCTTGCGAACGGCTTCGCCTGCCGTGAATCAAATTCTATCAAATGGGTAGGATTTAAGGACTGCGTGATACATAATGAAATGGCACACTTCTGTTGTTCTAGACTGCTAAGGCGGCCCAGATGCGGGCCTTTCCTGGTGAGGGCTGCTTCTGCCGTTGATGTGGGCTACAAAATATATTTTGGCATTGCATTGATGTAACTCTGAGGCGCGGTACTCTTCAAGGTTGTTGTTAGTGGATGATGGCATTGTCAGCTGCTTGTAATAATGGTAAATGGGGTTTCAAGCATGGTATTCAGCGTCTACTCTCATATCAAGGTCCCCCTCCCTCCACAACTAACTGCTTACAATCCCGCTGCTTCTTCCAACCCTCTTTTCATTTTGGATCCGACTGGACTGTTGGATAGTTTTCTTAGCCAGCACACTCACATTTTACCTTCAGACTTGGGATGGAGGTGACAGTGCGAAAGGTTCTACTTCATCGACAGAGACTCAAAATAACCAGTAAATACGCATGATGGTTTAGCCAGAAAATGGCAAAAGACTTTAATCTTCTGATACGGGAGCAATTCGGACTACATGTGATGCCTCCGGTAGCTCCGGAGCTCTGGTATCGAGAGTTCCGATCTCTGCTGCTCCGTGGCTATCGGGATATTCTATGGCTGGACAGTGCTGGAGAGGTCTAATTTGAACTGAACCTAGTCGTGCATCTCGCGGCTTCGGTGCCTCAACAAGAGGCGCCGTATCAAATTCATGTGAGAATCTCTTTAGCGTTTCGATATAATTGGCCTCACTGAGAAAGGTAGTATTCTAGATTTCTAGTGTAATACTGACAGTTTGCGGGCGTATTTGACACCTCATGTTGCTTTACGAGTTGTTTACTGTCGAAATGCTGGGCGGGACGCCATTGATGGCCCTTAAACTCTTTGTGATGTGACTATGAGGAATTTGGGCGTACCTTACCATTTCTTTTGGAAAGCTACATGATTTGATATTCCAGTGCATGGATTTGAGTCAACATTGCAAATGAATTATGTAAGTGAATCGTGTGAAGCAATGATAAGGTATGGGTATTCCTATTCTCGGGTTGGGCATTGCACCTCATGTGATGCGATAATGCCCAGAATTAACTTGAATGTTCCATAACTAGCTACGATCCAACATATGTATTGTGTTTTATCGGAAAATAACCTAAGCTCTTCACAACTGTCTTTTTCATGGAGCGAACAGTTGAGTCCTCGAGGTATGTCCCATATCCCTGGGAAGACAACATTCTACTCCTCGGAACGTTCCTGGTCTTCTCTTTTTGTCAAAACCTCTGATAGGATGCCAGAGGGATAAACGTTGAGCGATTCGATATCTTATGTGCTCCTATTCAGCGCCGTGCGCCTAAGTCTTGACTCGCCAAAGGAGGACTAACCCATGTTCATAACAGATATAATCTCTAGTGATAATACCAAGCCTGCTAAAGGATATGAAGAAAGGACAACGATGGCAGGATTTGCACCCATAGCAACAGCCAGTGCCTTTGGTTATTCAGACCCTTCGTCATCGTCTTACCCCTACTATAGTATAAATAGAAATCGATGTGATAGCCGAGAGATTGAATCGACAGGATGCCATTCATACTTGGAAATCTTTCTGTCATGGGGTAGTCTTGCATACCACAGCGTGCCTTTGCCGAGGCTTGAATCACCCGGAGACTATATGTATAACATAAATTCAATGCACCGAGCTTGTACACTTCCTTGGTGATTCTTGACATGTCTCGGTCCTCCTTCTTTTGCGGTCTATGATATAAGTAACTTATTGTTGTTCAACAAGTGAGGGCACTCAAACTTACCATCGAGACGTACGAAGAAGCTAAAATTAGGAATGGAGTCAATATATAGACCCCAACCCGGTTGCCTGGGGCTATTAACATCACCTGCGGTCTTAAACGTGATCCCTTGGAGCCTTTGACGGAAAACGACAGAATAACTCAGGCCAGATAAAAGTCGTTCTGAGACGGTTGGTCAACTGTAGTAGACTCTGTGGCCTGTACTATTCGATTACATATCTGTCAAATTCTTTGTGCCACAGGGATGCTCGGTTGTTCTTGCCAGACTATGTAAACCAGGAAGAGAGCAGTGTTAAACCAATATCCTTCAATCGACAGAAGCCCCAGCCAGCGAGTGGCACGGAAAGGAGGACTTTATAAGCCTTCTATGTCAGGGGTACAAGATTTGTAAAGCCGCAGCCTATTGGTGCGAAGAAAGCTGAAGTAAAACATATAAGTATAGAATGAGTAAGGGCTGAAGAAAAAGAACACTTGAGAGGAAGGCCCGTGTTTATAGGCGATTTCAGACTCAGTGTGGTGACATTTCTTTAAACGGGTGTCAGGACTGGATATGGCTCTGCTCAGATATCTAATGTTTGGATCAAGGAAATCAAGTTGTGATGCTGACAAGTAACAGAACAGAAGGACAAATCGCTGTCCAAGCAGGGCATCAGTGATATGTGCCAACTTCCTTGACAATCCAAGATTCACAGCTCGCAAACCTAACAGCAAAGACAATCTCCTGAGAGAAACATATACCAAGCAGAGTGTAGCGAGAATATGCAGTTTTATATACAGACTAATACTTGTTTGGGCTCGAATTTGGGTATCTGTGACCACTATCTTTCAGCAACGCCTATTTTACTCCTCGGCCTCTTCCTCGTCTACTTTGGCCTCATCAGACTTGCTCTTCTTTTTCTTTTCCTTCTTGTCTTTCTTCTCCTTTTTATCCTTCTTATCTTTCTTTTCCTTCTTCTCCTTTTTGTCTTTCTTCTCTTTCTTGTCCTTCTTGCTCTTCTTCTTTTCCTTCTTCTCGTCGTCATTATCAGCCTCAGCAACCTCGTCTACGTCCATCTTGCTGTTGTCCTCAACAATAGGCTCTTCAGTAGCAGGTTCTTCAACAGCAGGCTCCTCAACAACAGGCTCCTCAACAACAGGCTCCTCGACAACCTCTTCCACAGGCTGGGGTTCTTGCGTCGTCTTCTTCTCCGCAACCTTTGGTCCACGCTGAGGGAGACTCTGCGGAACATTGGCGTCGACCTCCCTCATCCAAATCTTCCAGTCTCCACGTCGGGTCTTCCACATATCACCCTTCCAGTTGCGCCAAACACTTCTACCCATCCAGCTATCTCGCAGCTCTGCTTCATGCTCACCCAATCGTCCCATCATGGCTTCCTTCATGTGGAAGGGTATGCTTCGCTCCTTACCCTTGCTGGGGACTTCGACAATAGCATTGATAAGGTTGTGTCCAAACTGGGAAACGGCGAGTTCGTGTGTGTGAGGAAGGATGGCACTGGCGATGGACTTATGGAAGGCAGGATTGGAAGAGGAGATGGATAGGGCGGTGGTAAGAACGGTGACGGTGGGCATTGAGGTTGTAGCGAGACGGACAATGGTTGCTGGCTCGAGAGCAAGGAGGGATTCTTGAACACCCTTTGTCGGACCGGGGATCGAAAGAAGTGTGGTGAGAAGCTGAGCTCCGTGAGACTGAATCGCGTACTCGTTCTTGGAAAGTTGCTGCACGTCCTTCTTTTTCTTCTCTTCGTCCTTCAAACCGCAAAGAAAGATGACTAGGTCGGCAGGTGTCTTGCCACATCCCTCCTTAAGTCCCTTGTTGAGCTTTTTGATCTCATCGTTGGCGCCACGAGCAGCGCATCTCTCAAACAATGTCTTGAGGACATTGAGTCTCGACTTTGCGACCAGTTGGGGAACGGAAGGCGCAATTTTCTCAACTGCTTGTACAAGATCATCCTTGCTAAGACGGTTAAGCACTCGGATAGCGGCATAAGACGAAACATCATTTCGGACGTAACCCTCTATTCTGGGCAGAAAGATGTTCTGGTTGAGAGCCTTGAAGACTTTACCAGGACAGTGTGTGATGAGTGTCTCGATAAGTCGCGAACCAATCTGGTCGTAGATCATGCCGTTGATGAACTCGGATGCTTCTGATGAGCTGTCGTTTAGTGACTTGGGAGCACCGGGCAACAGCTGGAACAGGAGAGTCGGTTGTTCGGACTCGGCCTTTTGTTCAGTCTTGTTTAGTGTCAGATCAAGCTCGAGCAGAAGCTGTAGCGTAGGGTTTCCAATAGGGTGTCTGGCAAGCACTCGCAGAGCAGTCGCATCCATTCCCGCTGTTGAGTCCTGGATGATCTTCTTGGCAGCCATAGAAAACGACGCAGGCACCGCCCTCAGACCCTGGTTTGCCTCGTCCGTAGCTGAAGCTCCAGCAACAGAAATCTTCTCCTTCTTCTTGCTCTTGATGAGAGATCGCACTGACGAATCATCCAAAGGTCGGCCAGCTAGGACGAGCAAGAGCACGCGCAGAGTATGGGATGCGAATCGGTCGGTGATGAGGTAGGACAGAGCACCTTCTAGCTCGTCGAGTGTCGCCAAAAACAGGTCTTCCATGGATGTCTCAGGCTTTTGCATATCGACGTTTGTGCCCTTGGTATCAAGAACAAATCCAGAAAGTTCTTGCGACACTACACCAGCAGATCGCAGGAAGAGCGCCTCACAGCAGTGACTCGCGAATCGGTGCTGCACGAGAGAAAGAAAGTGTCCGCCAAAAGCGTCAAACAGATGCTTCTTCTGCGCCGTGTTTGATAATTGGATAAGGCGCTCCATCAGTCGCGAGCATGACTGACTGCTGGCTAGCTTGAGCTCCTTACCCTCAGCCTCCTTGTAAACGTTTTCGAGAAAGACGTCGCGATCTTCGGTCGAGGGGAATTGGTTCAATTCGAGGAGCTCATCTGCGCGGCGAAAGTACTCTTGCTCCTCGTCCGCGAGCATACCAAAGAACTCCTTCTCTCCAATGCCGTTCTGCTGGGGTTCCTGGCCATCTTGGTCACCGTAACTGTAGTCGTTGTCGCCGTTGTTGTCGCCGTTGTTGTCTTCAAAAGTGCGCTGGCGCTTGAAGTCATTTTCGTATGATTCTTTCTGTTCAACCTCTTCGAGTCTCTTTCGCTTCTTCTCCTCGCGGCCAACGCCACGTCTTGTTCTTGGCTTGGGCATGTTTTCTGGCGAATTGACTTGAACGAATGTCGATCTGCTTGGGCAAGTCGAGAGAAGTTTTGGCGGGGCCGTTGATCTCGACCAGAAGTTTTCCAAAATTTTGGCCCAGTTGATAAGATAACCGATAAGATAAGCGGAGCAGGATACCTTCAGATGCCAGTCAACAAAATCGAAGTATTATCTTATTCACATAATGCTATTACAGATTCTGTGTCTGTTCTAATCTAAGTCTATTCGTCAACCGTGATCATCTCGCGTCTAACCATCTACTGTCTAAGTATATAGTATAGTGGCCCCCATCTCTATTATAACCTGTTATTCGCGTCCAACCTCTTCAAGACCCTTAACCAGACCCTGAACAGTTTCAGGCAGAGTCTGGCAGTTAACAACAACGCGGAAGAAACTACCCTTTGGTCCAGGAGCATAATCAACCATGTATCCTCTAAGAATCATCTTTTCAACCATTGTCTTAGTTCGGAGGGTGTTCTCCTCCTTGTCATCAGACAAATTCCTGCCAGGGGCGTAGTAAAAGCACACTTGCAAGCAAGGAGGGGGATCTTGTGACACGAGGACAAAGTTTTCGCTCTGCTTGATGAGGTTGGCGAGGTACGCAGCCTGATCGAAAGCATGATCAATCTGCTTCTCAAAGCCTGCTGCACCGTAATAGATCCAGGCCAGGGCGAGCTTCAGACTGTCACCGCGACGACCGCATTGGAGGGTAAGGTCTGCGAGATCCCAAATGTCACCGCCATCGCTGGTGTGAAACAAGTAGCCAGCAGCGGTGCTGTTGGCCTTGTTGAAAATGTTCATATCGGGTCCGAGGAGGAACGAGCAGGTGACAGGAACATTCATCATTTTGTGTGGGTTCACTGTCAGGGAGTCGGCCAAGTGAGCACCGTTGAGCTTGTGCTTCTGCTGCGACGAGAAGACAGCAGGGCCACCCCAACTAGCATCAATGTGCATCCACAGACCAAACTCCTTGCAGATCTTGGAGATTTCTTCAAAAGGCTCATATGAACCCATGACAGTTGTGCCCGCTGTTGAGTTCACGTAGAAGGGCGTCTTACCCTCATCCTTGGCACGAGTAACCAATTCCCTCAGAGCGTCGGGCTTCATGCATCCAACCTCATCCACAGGTACAGGCCAGACGCTGTTTGAACCGAGGCCGCAGATCATAGCACTTTTCTCAACAGAGTAATGACCATGAGCGCTTGTAAAGACCACATAGTCGTATTTTCCGTTACCTGAGGTTCTACACTCAGGGAACAAAGTGTTGCGAGCAACGACGAGAGAAGTCAAGTTTGAGGCGCTTCCACCCTGGCAAGAAATACCACCTGCTCGCGGTCCAGTAAAACCAAACAAGTGTGCCAATGTCTTTGCTGTGGTCTTTTCAATCACAGACAAAGCGGGGGATACTTGAAATACGTGCAGCTGCAGTGTGTCAGTTGTTGGTCTTGGTTGATAGGCAGGGAGGGGACTTACATTGGTGTTCAAGACTGAAAGAACCATGTCTGACACAACGCCAACCTAATCTCGATGAGCACAAAACACCTGATTTATAAAAGTGATATAAGTACCTACCGCATTCGTGCTTGCATACAGCTTATCAAGGAACCCCTGGTCCCAAGTATTGACACTGTTCTGAAGAACTTGTTGAATAATCCCCAACAAACCCTCCTTACCTTGACCCTGGTTTGGCAAAGAAAACTTGAGGCGCTGAACCAGTTCTTGAGGTTTCTGAAAGTCTACCAAGACATTATTCTTGACTCCGGATGAGCTGGGAGGAATGTCTCCTGTAGCCCGGTCTACCGCTGCATCGTCAGCTGCCTTGATGTAAGGCACAATGAGACCTCGTACAGCATCGATCAACTGGCGTAACGTTAGTAGCCAATCAACACTGAGGTCGACGAGATGATTGTCTCACATCGTTTACTTCTTCAGCCCTATGGAGGGTGCTCGTGGAGGGGTTTACATTGCGGCCGTTGGTTACAGTCATTGCGGCTAGGGTCGGATGAAAAATGAATATGATGTACAGTCAAAATTTGGACCAGTCAAAAAATCCTCTCTAATACTGGGTACTCTGGAAGATGAGACTTTGAGTAAGAATATAGTCAAGATGAAAATTATCAAGTCACAAAAACTCTACAAGATGGCGAGATCATTAATTAGTAAAGGCAGCAGTGATTCATGTCTCGTGACTCAAGCAAAGCCGCGAGGGATTTCTGCTGTTCTACCGAGTCTTTTCCGGATGAAGCTCAAGCCCGGCTACGGAGAAGTCCTTAGTTGAAGTATACGAGTTGATGCGAATATTTCTGCTGACGAGCTCTAAAAAGGATTGAATTAGAATAAAGTGTAGGGTAAAGGATATGGGTAAAGTTTCAACCTCTTCTGTAAGTTCCTTGCTGTCAGCTCAACTGAAACAAGTTGGTCCCTACTCAACCCTGGCTCAATCTCCTTTCAACCATGGCCTTGGTTTTGATTCCCCGTGATCGCGCCATCATGCATCGCTTACAAAGTTGAGTTGCCCTTTTCACATGGAAGAACCCGGTTGAAAAAAGGTCTCAGATCCATGTCTAAGACCTGGAGATCAGGAGGCACCCTCTACCTTTGGATATGATTTGCATCAAGTAACCGGAGAATTCCAGTAGATTGAAGTTATGCCCGAAGATTGGCAAGCTGTCACACGCCACTTTGATCAACGAAGACAATGTCTTGAGACTTGATGCTCGAGCCCCTCCTTTGTCTTGATATCAACCCAACCTGACCCAACTTCATCTGATCTGATGACTGGATGCCTGAGTTGCTGATGAAAAGTCAGCCATTGCTTTGGATGGGGTTATCTTGTCCGTGCGCGGAAGTCAATTTACGCAGCCAACAAGAAAAGAGCCGAAACCTTGTCAACTGGGTTGCGGAATGGTAACATATCCTGAGAGTGTGGAGGCGATATTTCCATATTTGATGAGAGACAGAGAAAGATACAGCCAAGAGATTCAAAAGGGCAGGTTGAATCTCAAGTGGTAAGGTTCTGTTATCAACGCCTCAATTGTGCGTGATGGTCACATCGCTTACAACATCTGAGCAAAGACTGAGATATCAACACCGATCACGGAGGCTAAAGCGCGTTAAGCGTTGCAGAAAATCGAAAGAGATTGGATAGGATCGGATTGGATGATTCTAGTAAAGCAGCATCACCATCACCACGCTCACCTGCGCGATCCGTCGGGCTGTCACTTGATAGCGAGCTGCATGTGCGTCTTCCCCCACAACGGCTGCAACTAAGAGGTTTGAAGATTCCAAGCGAGGTAGGTGTGATGTCGATCAAATGTACATCCAGGAACAGTGGGAAACCTGTATCTTAACCTTTTTCAACATGTGCTTCCGGTTGATGGAAATCCGTCCCCCACATTTTGGCCGTTGGGATCTGGTCTTGGCTGCTTCTGATTTGAAGCTTATTGATGACTAGGCTGTCCACTAGATGATGGCTGACGCGTTGAGACGAGAAAAAGGATCGATCTCCGGACGAATTAGTGTGTGTACCTGCGCCAATGTCCAATGTGAGTGCCCAAGTGCCCCTGATTTCAATGTGGTTGACAGGACCCCATCCCTTGTACGTTACCTATCACATCACCGCATACCAGCTTGTCGGGATGATTGTTACATGCCTAGGTGTTAGCGTTTAACCCAACATCCATCAAGTAGCAAATAGGCATAAGAAGTTTTCTCTGAGATTCTGCCTAACTGTCCGGGCTTTGTTAAGCCTTCTAACCCTTGCTAGGTACTGAGACAAGAAAAAGAAAACAAGTTATCCCCTCTAGTTTGAAAGATCACCCACTGGTCCGTCCACCGGAGAGGAGACGGACAAGAGAACAGAATGGGAGAACAGACAATCCGTTCATCTTGATGCCCAAAGGTGTAGTACAAGTAAAGTACAAGTACACATACACGATTTTATGCACCCATTTCAGGCCCTTTCAGGCACTTTTCACCAACTAAACTTTTACCCCTGCGCCCACGCCCGCTATACCAAACGCCACAAACGTCCTGATCCCTGCCATGCCCCGGCGCTATCCAGCTTCAGTCCAGGTTTGTAGCTTTTAGCAGCCCGTATCGCAGGTACTAAGCCCATCTACCACGTACTTCAACTTGAGACGGCACCCTCAGCCGTTTTTCCGCAACAAGGGGGCATGGTAAGGTATCTTGAGAGAAAAAAGCAAAAGCAAAGCAAAGTCCTTTTTATTGTTCCTTTTTCTTCTCCTTGTTTCTCCTTGTCTCCTCTTCCCATCGTGTCATTCTTTTCACCACTGTCATTGTACTTGGTGTGGTTATCAACCTCAAGAGGAAACAGAAAGTCAAAAAGATCAGAAACCAGGAAACAAGAGAAGAAACGATAACACAAGGGATACCAAATTTGTTTCCTTTTGCGTCAGGTTATCAATCGGTTCATTCGTCATCTTTCACCCTGGGCTGTCTCAGAAAAAGCCCCCTCTCTCCTTGTCGTCTAAAATCAAAGGAACTGCCGGATTCAAGACTAGAACTAGAACTATCTGGCCAGAAATTTGGACCCCAAACATCCACCATCTCATCACATCACATCACATTGCATTATTACGCTACGCTACAACCTCGGTCCTTACTTTCAAATTCCATACATACAGCACACGCCTCGCAACACATTCTGCTTGCGACGAGAAACGACTACTACGATTATAACGATACGAGATTGACTGTGTCAATCAACTGCGAGACAGACAAACCAATCAGCCATAGAAAACGCTCCAAGAATACAGAGCTAGCCTCGCTACACCCAGCAACCAACGCCTTGGCGACGCGACCGTTTCTAGATAGATTCTAGAACCCATCAACGTCTTCCACCAACGGCGCGTTTCGGTGCCTACTGCGATCGAATTTCACACCCGACAGCTTCTGTGCAACTGAGCACACGACAAGCTACTCCTTACTCGAATACGCCGGCACTCGTTCCATACAAAACACAACAACCTTCGACATGACGGCTCCGACACAAACACCCGTCCCCATATCCATCACCATCTGCGGTGACGGCGGATGCGGAAAGTCTTCCATCACACTACGTCTCGTTCGATCGCAATGGACTTCAGACTATGATCCGACCATCGAGGACTCGTACAGTGTCACGCGACGCATCGACGGCGTCACATACCACCTCTCCCTAACCGATACGGCTGGACAGGAGGAGTACCGCGGTATGTGGGCGTCTTCCAACCTCGGCGCCGACGCTTTCCTTCTCGTCTACGATATCACATCCAAGGATTCGCTCGATGCTCTCCAGCACTTCAACGAACTTATTGATATGGAGGCTGAGACTCGTCTCGATAATGCCGACCGCGCACGCCGCGCTGGTCTGAGAGCTGGCCACGATACCCGCGCACGCACCATACCCCCTGTCAAGCTCGTCGCTGGAAACAAGTGCGATTTGCAGGAAAGCAGACAAGTCCCCGCGGCTCAAGGTCTTGAGTGGGCGCGCAAGCGAGGCTGTGGCTTCATGGAGACTAGTGCGCGACTCGAGGTCAACATCGAAGAGACGTTTGCGCTCGTCGTGCGTCGTGTAGTCGAGGCGCGAAGACTTGGTGACACAGGTTCTGCCGCTGACGACTCGAACGCGCGTGGCATGACGAAGCCCCTGACACCCCTGCCAACAGACAGCGACACGGAGAAGCGCGCTGTAGGGGTACGAGGGCCGAATCTCCAAGGTGACCGTGTCGGTGGGAAGAAGGATAGTGGTTTTTGGAAGAGTCTGCGGTGTTGGTAAAGACTAGCGACTAGGAGGAAAGGTGTTATAAAATCTGGGAGGAGGTCGCGTGCGTAGTTTGTTGGGAGGAAAATTTCAAAGGCTTCAAAATCATCATATACCAGGGATACCTCGGCGTCTGGGCGAAGGCATGGGTTTTGCAGATGCGATTTGTTCTGGGCGGAATTGTCCCAATCATCTGCCATGGAGTTGTACCCTACACATTGTTTTCTTTTCTGATTCATCTGGGGACTGTTGTCATCATATCTTGACACCTTTTTTGCTTGATATTCTCGACTAGCGAATTCATGTTTATAAACTAGGTACTATTAGTGTACTGAAGTTCAAGATATTTAGACAACTGGGTGCTGATGTGATTGGTGTTGTCGTGTATTTCAAGTGCAAAGGTATAGACGGGTGCATGATTACATGGAATCATAGACTGTCAGTGAGTGTTAAGGGTCAAACATCCCGAGACAAACCGCAGACGGCAGGTCGCTTGTCATGTTGCATAGAAGTGCTATGGCTTTGAAGTCAATCCTGCATTTCAGATCAATCCCAAGGTTTATTGTCTGTAGCTGACTGTTAGATGAGCATGTTTACAAACCAGCTCTAAATGTTGAGCAAAAATTGAGTGGAAGAAACATCATCAAGGGAATTACCCTTGTATCGCCAAAAACGCCGGGCCTCTATGTCTAGAAGCAACTGCTTACTCTCCTTCACGCCTCAACAGTCTTCCGCCACTTCTTGTAGTCAGCATACTCAAGGGTCGTCTTCTTGCCCTGGTAGCGCGTGACCTTGAGATCCAGGTCCTTCCAACGTCCTCGACTTCCTGTCCACCCGGCCTTGCGGATGAGACTGAAGAGAGTCTCGTCCTTGGTCCAGCCCTGCTCGGCGGCAACGTCTGGGAGGTACGTGGAGCCATACCGGCGACCGCGGTCGTAAAAGGAAAGTCGGATGCCGTGGACACCAATCTCCCAGTCGAAAATTTCGTCGACTTCTTCGAAATCAGTGAGCAGGGTGACTGCGACTTGTAGTGTTGGTAGTTCGGATTTTCGTATGGGTGAGAATCGGGTGTCGTGGAGGGCGGAGACAAGGGCGTATTCTGCAATGCCATCGGAGAGATCTTGGGATTCAAATGTACCGATGCAGCCGCGTAGCATGGGCTCGCCGTCGTCCATGGTGTTCCATGTTACGAACAGAGGGGCAGAACTCGGGGGAATGGGTAGTGAAGATGTGCTCGTAGCGGGTGTCGAGGCGCCTAGAGAGGTTGATGACGAAGAGGACGAGGCGCTGGCATCAGGGACTGCAAGATGTCGCAGACTAGGATCGTCAAGAGTTTTTGGAGCGGCTGGCTCTACCTCTGGCTCGGGAGAAAGGAGTTCTTGGATTTCGTCGAGAGTTAGAGCCTTTCGACGGTTGAGATGAGCGTCGAGGGCCTCAAAGCATACGAGACAGTGCTCAGTGGTAGCCATCGGATGGAGTAGACGAAGAGTTGACTGAAAAGGTCAGGATACGATAGATAAGGCGATTTCTAAGACGCTCTGAAGCAGAAACCACGGGTGATTATGCTTCTCAGCAAGAGCATGGACGAGAACAGACTGTCAGACGTAAAGACTCGGAAGAGAACGCGGTAGAACGAGAGGCAGAGGTGGAAGGGAGATAAGAGTCGAGGTTTGAGAGGTGGTACAGGAACCAACCTTGAAATGGAGCGCTGTATGGAGTGGAGGGGTAGTTCAGTGGGACTTGTCAAGGCCAATACCATTCAACCAACAGAGTCATGAGGGGTTCTGGGGCGCTAGAGTTGAGGTACGAGACGGAATCTTGCGTATTTTGGGCAACCAGCTTAAGCATCATCATCATCACTTTGACTATCTTGGAAAAGGAAGCTTTGCTTGTCTATCATTGAGGGTGAGCGTGATCGTAGGTGCAGCTCTAGCCTTTAGGCTTGGCTCACCCCGCGATCGACCCGGCCCCCGCCGGAAGAGAACCCTTTGTGCCGGTATCACAGCGGGGGTCGTCCCCAGCTTGAGACGTAGGAGCTTGTAGAGAAAGGCTTTGTTTGATGGATAAGTTAAACTTGATCGGATTACAAAGACATTCAACGGCAGCTCAAATATCCGCGTCACTATTTAGCCAAGTATCGTTAAGGAGCTGATACAGTGACGAGTATCATGTTGCTACCGGATGGTAAACTGCCGTATGGACACTAGACCGCTTCCGTTTCAGCCGTGTATTGGACTGGTGATGCTTCATCTTGACACTTAGGAGGGCTTTACTAATGCTATACTTTAAGCTTGGATTGCGTGGCCTTGATAACATTGCTAGCTGCGATGCTATTTTGGTGCATCTTTCTTGAGGTTCTCACAGATCGACGGTTGCAAATCCAGGCAGAGATTCTCAAACACGTCTCAACATCACCCGTCAGTGTCTCGAGTTGCGTAACACCATGGATCTAACTTCATGAATATAGGATTGAAAAGGCAAATGCTGAAATACAAATAGCCCTGTTCCTCCGGTCAATCGATCTTTTGTATCATGCCAGGCATCCCAGTCTAGTCGTGCTCTTTCAGTCTTTTCAACATTCATTCACGTCGCCGGCCGACATTGTATTCTTGATTTCCACACAAATCTCCATCACATTCCTTCACTTCTTCAAGATGCACTTTTCCATCCTTACCTTGGTCACTCTTGTATCGGCTGCCTCAGCTGGCCTTAGTAAGTGAATTGCACGATGTCATGCTGAGCCTCAAACAACTAACGTTTTCCAGTCCGAAGAGTCGACGTTAATGTTCCCGCAATGACAGACAAGGATGGAAATGTAGTCGCTTTTAACGCAAAGGAGGTCTTTCAACCCACAAAGAACAAATAGACGAAGAGGTCTCGAATGAATCGACAAGGCATCTGCCGAGCCGGACTTTGTAATGAACGGACGGTTGCCTCTAGAAACAAAAGCCCGGTGGCTGAGAGACGGGAGAAGCCTGAAAGCAACGTGTACGTGGTATAGCAGTATACTTGGCTTGTACAGAATAGGATATAATGTTCGAGAAATGGGCAATGCTCACCTCATAAGGCTGAGCCATTGTGGAATCATAATACCGGATTCAATGGAAACTAGACGCTCAAATGCAGTCATCCTCAAAGTTCAAACGCTGTCCAGCCTTGGATACAACGCAACAAAACAAATGCATGTGAGAGTAATACGGAGGACAAAAGACTTCGTTTACCTACCATATGGAGATATCGCCATAGTCACGGATATACAGAGGTTTGTTGCTCTGTAATTTCGCTATAGTGGCTCCTTGCTTACGAGAGCTGTCAGCGTCGGAAAGGTCGCGAGTGCGAGAAGAGAGTTGCGAACCATCCTATCATACCCCCATGATATTCTATTACAGTGGTCCTTTGACTGGCGGGGGCCAAGACAGCGCATTGTTTACCTAGATTGGTAGCATATTCCACTATTAATTGAGATGTTAATGATGATACTTTTGTTTCATGTTTTGTTGAAAAACATGAGTAGTAGTTGCATGATTCTAATTTGGTAGATGTTGGGAAGGTGATGCTGTGACTAAGCTTCGACCTGAAATTACTTGCCTCACTGTATCTCATTCACAGCCATCCTACATCAAGTTTCATTCTGCGATTACAGGTATCATCGACCCTCCCAATCAGCCTTGCGGGCCCTGCAAAAGCGTGAGGCCACGGACCCTAGATCCCTAATTTACTGTCACAACTAAGCTGCCATTGGAGGGGCGCTTACTGGTTCTAACGCTCTATGGATAACGGTCCAAGTCCTGCTGCAGCTGCTCAGTGCCTGGGCGTAGAGCATTGGGCACCATGCATTCTGTCGAATCTCATCGTCAGTCAAGACCAGACCGGATGAGAAATGCTTGTCGTTGGTAGAAACAATCGAGGCGCAGCTGCTTCAAACGTGGGAACTCGATGCAGCCAAGATGATGTTTCCAGATTTGACTACATCTGTCAAATGATACATGTGCTGTAGAGCTTCTATTCTAGGAACTCATGATCTCATCAAATCATAATTGAATGCCTACGGAGACGGATAATCCTTCTCTTGACCGACAAACAACGGCCCAACCTCTTGTTAATGATCCCTGGTTCCCGCCCCCACTCGTCGCACCTTGAGCTACCGCCACTTTTGCTCGGATCTTGTAGTGAATGGATGTTGATGAGGCATTGCTATGGAGGCGAGTCAAGGTTTGTGACCTTTGGTGCCTTAGCGAGATCGATCATGACAATCATCATCATGAGCTGTTGTTACTATTGTTTCTCATTCATCTGGCCACCACCCCCCATCATTCCCTAACTTGCAGTGCAGCTATTTACAGGGCTGAGTGGTGTGGTGTGGGGAGGAGAGGGATTTAATTCGGATTGGTTCTTCTATCGCGATGAAACCCAAAATCAGCCTTGCCGCTTTCGAGACCTGTTGGATCCCAAGCGATGGGCGCCAAAAATGCCTCCTTCAAGCCCTAGGGTGCTGCGCAGCCTCGCGCTTAACCCTGGCGGCAATCTTGTTCTGGTAAAGCTGGGTCATAGCAGAAGATCCTTCAAGCTCATGAGCATGAGCAGCAAATCTCCGCAAAGGCCGTTGAGTTTTGGCTAGGCTATTCGGCATCGGAACGGCAACGGCTTACAATAGTCTGCTCTCCTTTTCTTATGGACTCTGATGGCAACAAGAGTCTATGAACATGTCGGAAGCATCAAGTCTCCGAATCAACCCCCAATGATTCACTTGGTAATGAATGGGTCCAACTGTACTGTCTCCCTCTGCTTGTGTACCCTGAATTGGGCAAATTAGCTAGCTACCGTATTTCGCCAAGGGAGCCGTGCCGTTGCAAAGTCCCTCGCCCTCTGCTGCTGAGCTGTTCTCGTCTGTGTCAGCAAGCTCTCAGCCGCAGCCCTCCATCAGCACTAAGTCCAATTCCAGACCAGTACCCGGAAAAGCGTCGCTGGGAACTGCACAATAGTGGAGGCAGTGGCTCATCATCCCTGACCCTGGCGCCATGGATATTCAAGAGGGCTGAGCTCAAGTTGCGGGGACGGGCGAGTAACAAGTCACTGTCGACACTAACTGATGGTGTTGCATGGAGGCGGCGGCCAGCCTTAATTACAGGACGATGAATAAATAAAAAGGCTGGCCCCCCTTGAGAAGGATGCTGACGGTTTCTTGAATGATTTCGACAATTAACTACGAAACCCAGAGTTTTCGCTGGAGCTATATCACTACGCACGCAGGACGACGGCGATAACACGAAACGACAATAGCAGCTGTGCCTGTTACTGGACGTTTATGAGAACCTGCTTTATAAGAAACGACAATCACCATTGAGCAATAAGACTCTGGAAGAGACGGAAAACAGTACCATCGATTGAACTGTCGGGACAGCAAAACCCGCAGTTCTTGAACAAAACCAACAAAAAGTCAACATGTTTCTCAACGGAAACCACCGTGCTCAGGCACAATTCGACCGCGCGAAATGGCGCTCCATGATCCTCATTCCCACCTGGGTTCTCCAGCTGGGCTTGTCCATGTCCATGATGGGACTTTTCGCCTGGAGATTGGGCGACAGTATGAAGGTGAACAAGGACGATAACAAGCACAACGACGACCCTACAATTGAGATTGTGTAAGTTTGTTTTGTCACAAGCGAAACGAGTGACTTAGCTGACCTGAACAGATGGGAGGCTACCAACGTGGCACTGTGGTTTGTTGCATCTCTGTGCACTTTTGTCGAAATTGCCAAATTCTTTGCAGAGTCTTTGACGCCATGGACCATGCTTTTCACACATGTTATTAAGTTGACGTGCGCAATCGCCACTCTCGCTCTCGATATCGTCGTCTACACCGAGAAGCATGACAAGCACTACTCCCTCGTCGCTCTCGGCCTAGACTGTGCCTTTATGTAAGTTCACTCCAACGATCGTTACGAACTCTATCTAGAAACTGTGCTGACCCTCGCTAGCATCACTTCCCTCGTCCTAGTCTTTTACTCTGTGAGGAGATGGCAACGCCTTTCCGCTTACGACGACTATACCCACCCCGTCAACGTCAAGCCATATGGTTTCACCGACGACGTTGAACGCGATACTTCATACGCCGGAAGCGTCCGACAGTCAACCGACAAGCGCTTTTCGTCGACATCTTCCCGAGCAAGCATCATCTCCAAGCATGACTCCGTTGAAATGGGCACTATCTCTCGAACACCCAGCGTCTACACCCACAAGCGCGACACACAGTTTGACGATTATGTAGCGCGACGCAACTCTGTCAAGGCAGAACGCACCGGCAGCGGAGACTTTAGCTATGCAGGAGCGCAAGGCGAACAAGAATCCGGAACGACACTTGCACCCACTCGACCAAGGGGAGCCAGCAACAGCCGAGCCCCTAGCTGGACAAGTGATCGAGGTCTGATACCTGTTCCAGAGGAGGAGGACGACACGGCAGCTGGCAAGGAGTCAAAGGCTGAGAAGGATAAGAAGGATCGTGAGGCCCTGCTGGGTAACGGACCCAGGGACAGCGTCGAGGGACCGATTGTGCCCCAGGAAGTCGACTTGTCGGAACCCAGATGGCAGCGAGAATGAGGAAGGATAGAAAAGTCTGGAATGGACAGATGCGAGAACTAGGCTGTGTGTCTACATCTCTGTACGACTGTATATACCCACGGGAGAATTGGCGTTTTGGGGACAGAGAAGCATTGCGGGTTAATGGTAAATGATATTTGAACAACGAATGATGTGTTATGGTGAATGGTTAATGTGCTCACTCGTTTTCTGAGTGAAACAGCTTGGATCTTGAATTTCGATAAGGTCTTGGTGGTATTCCTCGTCTGGGGAAAGGACAAGCCTGGTGCAAGATGGTAAACTGACAGGTTCGAAAAAGCCCAAGCCTTGATTGTTATAGGCTCTTGTAATATATGCTGGGGGACAACGCAATGGTAACTCGACTGGCATGCAGACAGGGTCATTAGACTTGTATCTGCATGATACCGTTACCTTGGGCTGTCGCTTACATGCAGCAAGGGGCAGTCTGGTCGATGATTTGCCATCAAGATGCAACACCTACCCCTACACAAGAGGCTAGAACATCCAACTGACCGGTATCATTCAAGAATGACAACCTGCGAGACCAGTGAGGTCTGAGAAGGCCCACGTTGGCTTTGGGTGCGTTCTCCATATCCTGATGACACAGTCCGGAGACGGTTTGCACGAGTTTAGTACTGAATTTGTGATCATTTTGTGATATTCTTTGTTCTCTCTTCTAAACTATGCCGTAGCTTACTAGAGGCTATCATGAAGTAAGACGTATTGCCTCAGATACCCAATCAATCAATGCCTTATCAAATACATCCTACAAGCGGCATTACTCAGTGACGTCTCAACAACCGGCCGACGATGGGACCTCAGTGCTGGCAAAACCTTAATTGATCATCGAGCAGGCTATATCGAACATGAATGTCTCTATCTTGCAGTCACTTTCACATGTAGCACTAAATGGAATCTGCATAGTAATGTTTACTGGCAACATGCCACAACCAAAAAGATACTTCGATGTCAGACACGTCTATTACTCTTGTGCTTGTCATCTCGAGCTATATCAGTGACCTTGGCATCCTCCAATGCTTCTAATCTTTTTCCTCGTTCTTTCCATCATCCACCTTCCACCACAATGAGCACCAGTGAGGGACACTCACACGCTCAACTACAAGAAACATGACATCATCCAGACCACCCGACGCCTATCCATCGTAAGCCCGACCTGTCCTTCGGCGACATGTTCTCGAAAGTCTTGCTTGTCACCGTGCTTGTTTAAGTGGATGCCCAGTCTGGTGTTTGGGCTCGAATCCCCTTGCACGTTGAATCCCGAGAAACCTGCCACTAATCCGGTGCCTGATATTGTCCATCGCAAACGCAAAGGAGCACGTCTGAAGGTAGACCGAGGTCCATAGTCGATACACGAGAGGTACTTGAGCTTGCGAATGCGATCGGTAGTCGGTTGTTCTTTTGCCGGATGATCTTCACTCTTGTGTCAAGAGTTGTTACCACTTAGCCCACTTAACACTGGTAGGATAGCCATATCCTACATGGTGCGAGGTGAAGCCTTTGTTGGGATGTCCGATAGACTAAGGGTAGAGCTCGAGGACATTCAGACGATGAATACCATTGATACAGCCCTTATCAAGGTGCCCCAGCTGGAGACAGGGATCAGGTGTGTTAGGACGGTGATTACTATTGCGAGCCAAAGCTCATGTCAAGGTAACCAAGCGACCGAGGATAGAACTCAGGTGCATCAGGGCGACAAGTACCGGCACTAAGCTCTTACCAAGGTACTCAAGTAACCGAGGATGGAACTTAGGTGCGTTGGGGTGGTACTTGCTGTTGCGAGTTGCGGTTCTTGTCAGGCGGCCAAGTGATTGAAGACCGAACTAAGAAGCGCTGAGACGATAAGTGCCGTTGATGAAGCTTTTGTCAGATTGCCTAAGAGACTGGGAGTAGGACTCGAGGTGTGTTGTCAAGCTTTAATCAGAGTACCCAAGCGACTGAGGATAGAACTCAGGTGCATTGGGACGACAACAAGTGCTGTTTTCGAGTCCACGACGCAACTCGTACCTCCACCCACAGTTAAGCCGTACGTTCAGGTCATGCTCAAGACCTATGAGAATGAGGGGATTCGGGAAGAAGGGAGTGGGGAGTGTGGACAGTATAAAGTCATGTCTAGGACGGTTCGGGGATGAGTAGATCAAAGGAAGAAGGTCCCGCCAACGACCTGTGAGGATAAAGGGGAGTTCGGAAGCAAGAGTAAAGGTGATGAATTGGTATTCTCAAGTGGTGATTTCAGCGCACATCTCGCTAAGCCAATAGTGCAGTCAGGCTTGTGAACCGGTAGGAATAGAGGGAGTTCGGAAAGAAGGAAGGGTGTTGGATATAGTAATTCTCTGATGTGGTGGTATTCAGCAACCACCTTGCTAAGCCAATAGTGCAGTCAGGCTTGTGAACCGGTAGGAAGAGAGGGAATTCGAAGAAAAGGGAGGGGGAGGGTGGACAGTTTAAAGTCATGTCTAGGACGATTCAGGGATGAGTAGATCAAGGGGAAGAAATGCTTGAGATGACACGGAACCATGTCAGTTGGATGTGTCTGAGCTAGCTTCCTGGTGCTGCTCGTTCTTCCCATCTGCCGAGTACTGTGCTAAGTAGCTGACATCTGTGTCTGAATCACTTCCAATGTCGTTGGGTTACTGACACGCGTGCTTGCGTATCGTTGGCAGGATGTTGCTTCATCTCAACGAAGGAGAAGGGAGAGGCAGTCGTGCGAACATAGACTGTTGTGTTCAAGCTGGAGGGAAACTGTGGTTTGTATCTGTTGAAGCTAACCTTTGAGAGGCACACAGTACCTTCAGATGAAAGAGGAAGAGGACGAGAAGAGTGAAGAAGCAGAAGTAGTGATATGAACAAAAGAAAAAGGTGAAACGAGAGGAAAGGCGGTCAAGTGTGTCTGAGCTAGATTCCTTTCCGATCGAGCTGACACCTGTTCTTGCGTATTGTTGGCAAAACGTTGTTTCGTGACTTCGCAAAAATGATCATAGTAGGCGATTTGGGTTGGAGTTGTGTTGTTTGCTGGGTAAGGTTAGTTAGGCCACTAGAGTCAGGGGATGAGCAGATGTTCATACCTGGTGTTTTTTTTTAAGTTCAACTCTTGTTGAGGTTGTGAGAACCTCGGTAGGACACGATGACCTGGGTGGGTTTGAAGGTTGGAGAGGTGGGTTGGTGTTTCCTGCTTGCTAGGTAGACTGCCAAGTCTACCCGGCGGTAAGGACTCCTCCGATGCGGTTCCAGTACTTGGGCCTGAACGCTTTCGAGCCTACAACGAGGATAAATCGCGTAGGGCGGCTGGGGGACAATGGAGGGAATTGTTCGCTGCACATGGAGCATGGTAGTTGAAGAACTGTCATCAAGGTTACCAAGGCCACTCGAGCTGGAGAACGAGCAGATTCTCATACCTGATGTGTTTGTTTGATGCCTTGCTCTTTAAGCGGTCGTGAGACGCGCCAAGGTCACTTGCATGAACCTGGGTGGTGTGTTGTTGTGATGTGATTTCTTTTTGGGTGCCTCACTCTTCAAGCTAAGCATCGTGAGAGCTTGCTAAGGTCGCTTGCTAAACCTGGGTGGTGTGTTGTTGTGATGTGATTTTTTGGGGGTGCCTTGCTCTTTAAGCGGCCGCGAGGACGCGCTGAGGTCACTTGCATGAACCTGGATGGTGTGTTGTGATGTGATTTTTTTTGGGTGCCTCACTCTTTAAGCGGTCATGAGAGCCCGCTAAGGTCGCTTGCTAAACCT
>JAASAY010000351.1:0-31245 GCA_014822085.1 Fusarium stilboides | reverse complement strand
GAGGGCAGTGAGTCGTGTTTGGTCTTTCTTGAGAAGACGGCCCTTGGGCCTTCTGGCCTTCTTTTCAAGAAGACTCGCGATCTCTGCGTTCTCGCTTGCTGCCTCGGCATCCTCTGCTTCACGTGCAGCCTTCTCCTCAGATTCTTTGGCTTCCTTGGCAGCTCGCTCTACATCTGAGACCTCTGGAGCAGAAGGTTCATCTGCAGCAGATTGAACGGTAAGGTTTTCGGAGGCCTGGACTGGTTCCTCGGATGTTGGCTCATCCACCGGGTTCTTAGTAGAAATATTATCGAGGGACTCGGGTGCAGCTAGCTTGTCATCGGGCTGTGATTTATCTACAGGCTTAGGCTCCTCGGCAATGACGTGAGAAGCTTCATCCGCAGAAGGCTGTGGTTCGTTTTCAGATCGCGGTTCCTCTGCAATGTCGCGAGACACTTCATCCGTGGGGGGCTGTGACTTCTCTTCAGGCTTAGGCTCCTCTACAACTTCGTCTGCGACGGCCGTATCGGGCTGCTGTTTGTCTTCAGCCTTGTGTTCCTCTGCGACACCATCTGCGGGGGCTACATCGACCTGCGGCTGATCTTCAGGCTTGAGTCCTTGTCCAGCATCATGAGAAACCTCATCTGTAGGGGAGGTGTCGAGCTGTTGTTTGTCTTCCGGCTTAGGGGCCTCTGTGACGTGCTGAGAACCTTCATCCGCGGAGACTTTATCAGTCTGCTGTTTGTCCTCGGGTTTGGGCTCCTCTGTGGCTTCATCCGTGGGCGCTGCATCGAGTTGTAGCTCATCTTGAGGCTTGGGTTCTTCTGCAGTATCACGAGAAACTTGAGTTGAAGCGGCTGCATCGGGCTGCTGTTTGTCCTCAGGCTTAAGTTCCTCCGAAACGTCTTGGGGAACTTCATGCGAAAAAGCTGCATCGAGTTGTAGTTTGTCATCAGACTTGGACTCCTCTGCGACGTCTTGAGGAACTTCGTTCGCGGGAGCCACATCGAGCTGAGACTGATGTTCAACCTTGGGTTCTTTTGTGGCTTCCTCTGCCGGGGTAGCATCGGACTGCGGTTTGTCCTCAGACTTGGGTTCTTCTGCAACGTCACGAGAAACTTCGTCCGCGGGGGCTGGGGCGGGCGTCTCGGTGATCGTCTCGGCTGTAGTTTCATTCGCCGCCTCAGCAGGTACGGGCCTGGCTTGTTCAGCCTTAGCTTCTTCCACAACCTCGTCCTGCTTGGTCGTATCCTTGGCCTCATCCGGGGCGGTCTCCTCCTGGCTAGCCTGGTTCTTCTTTTTCTTCTTGTTCTTCTTTGCCTTCTTCTTGGAACCTGATGCATCGCCTTCAATATTTTCAGTACCCTCCTCGACTGGTTTCGTCTCATCCGTCTCGGCTGTCTTGGCGACTTCCTCTTCAACGACCTGATCAGGCTTGATCTCAATGGGCTTTGCTGTATCCTCTTGGCTGCTGCTGGTTGACTGTTTTTCATTAGTAGACAACACTTCGTCCTCAACAGGAACATCCCGGCTCGGGTCGTCAGCAACATTGATTGGTTCGTCAACTTGAGAAGGCTGCAGTCCGATAGTAGTTGTTTGAGACTCTTCAACCGGCGCATCTCCTTGGGAGAACAGCGGCTCAGAAATGTGGGACTCCAACATGGTCGGAGCTGCGTTGTCGGCAGTAACATCTCTGTCTGGGTCTGTAGGAGGAACATCAGGTTTGGTATCAGCAACATCTGACTTATCAGTGACTTCGATCTCAGGCTGAACTTGAGCATCGGGTGATGCGACATCGGATTGAGCTTCTCTCGAAGTGGTATCTTCCTTCGGTTGGTCGCGAGATCCTCCCCACATCTTCTTGAAAGCTGATCCAAAGGCAGAAATTCCTACGGTAGTAGGGCGCATACGTGGAGCAAATGGGTAGAATCTTTGGCTCTGGCTATCCTTCTGTAAATCCTGAGGGGAAGAATCAAGGCCGCTGCCGGACTGATCCTGAGGTTTGGGAGCTTCAGCGGGAACAGCCAAGTCTTCAGGATCAGCTGTTTGATTGCCATCATCCTTCGTGGGTGGCTCGATAGGTTGCGATATTACAACCTCGTCGACTTGCATGGCATTGGTGGGCTCAGGGTCAGCCTCAACTGGTGGAGCAGATGTTTCTGCAGTCGGTCGTTTCGTCACATCTTCAGACGTGGCCTTGGCTTCGTCTTCCCCGACAGTAAGAGACTCCTCCGGTGGAGACACCTCTTGATTGTCAGCAACTGATTCATCTTCAGCCTTGGCGCCCTTCTTCTTCTTTTTCTTCTTCTTTGACTTCGGAGTAGCAGCACTGTCGTCTTGTGTCGGCTCGATAGTCGTTTCAGGGGTCGGTTCAGAAGAAGCTGTAGGCTTGTCTGGCACTTGTTCAGGGATGTCGACATTCTCAATAGTGGCGTCAGGCTGGGCCCAGGCATCGAAAGCATCTGCATCAACAGCTGGCTCAGCTGGACCATCCAGCAGCGGTTCCTTGGCAGACTCGGCGGTAATTTCGGTGGGGGCTTCCGATGATTCAAGAAGAGTCTCTACAGGGGGTTCAGCGGGAGTCTCTGCGGAAGGTTCCACCAGAGCATCTGGCTCTGCCCAGGCATCGAAAGCATCCTTGTCGGCTTCAGGGGCGGGAGCTGGAACTTCGGATTCAATAACTGTAGGTCCCGCAGAGGTTGGTTGATCCTCTACAGGTTGCTGTATTTTACCCTTCTTCTTTTTCTTCTTGCTCTTTGACTGGGGCTCTGCCGGCTCTTCGATGGCCTTCTCAGGACTGACTACAGGGGACTTGGGTGTATCCTCTGCGGGGACAGATTCGGCTTCAGCAGAGGGCTCAGGCTCGGACGCAGACACCGCAGGCTCGTTGACAACTTCAAGTTCTTTCGAAGTGCTTTCTGGTTCTTGCTTGATGGCCGGTTCTGGCTCGGTTGGCGGAATCTCGTCGACGGGCTTGGAGGGCTCTTCAACCTGGCTAGTTGCGGGCTGCTCTTTTTCGGAGACCTTGGGCTCAGGAACATCAATAGCTACCAGAGAGGTAGGAGTCTCGACGGTGGCTTGAGGTACTGCTTCGGCAGGTTCTTCGGTTTCCGGGGCAGGCGGCTTTGACTCAGATGTGTCGTTCGTGGCGGTAGTCTCCTCCCTTGGAGCAGTCTGGTCACCTTTACTGACCTCTAATTCAGGGGCTGGAATGTCGAAGGAGTCTTGAATAATCGGCTCGAGTCCCTTCTTCTTGAGCTTCTTTTTCATGTTCTTCCTGTCTTTGCCGTTCATGTTTGCCCACTCTTCAGTCGTGAATTCGTTTTCTGCACGCTGAGCAACAGGCTCTGCTGGCCTTTCATCAGGTGCTTTGACTACTGTAGGAGTAGGCTCATCGGAAGTCTCAGCAACTGGTTCCCGTTGCGGCCTATCGACAACATCAGGAGTGGATGTTGCAATAGCCGCGTCAACCTCACGAGACAGGTTCTCGATCTTCTCCTCTATGGGCTGGGCTGCAGGCTCAGTGGTAGGACCATTTGCTGTCACATCCTCGATGGTAGGTTCAGTAAGAGGCGTGCTATCCGGCTCTTTGCTAAGCTCAGGAATTGCGCGCAAAACCTCGCCGGCAGCTTCAACTACTAGCTCATCAGACGGTTCAACTATCTCGGAGACGGCGCCCAGAACGGGCTCCGTTTGTGGCTTATCGGTCAGTTGGGGGGCTAGTTCCGTAGCTTGTGCCGTAACATCCTCGACGATGGGCTCAGTTGTCAGGTCTCGCGTTGATTCCTCGTTCAGGGGCTCTACAACCGCAGATTCAAGGGATCGATCGACAGGCTGTGTATCCTCAAGTCGTCCAGTGAGTGCCTCAGAAACAGGTTCGTTGGCTGATTCGGAAAGATCTTCAATGATCGGTTTGAATGCGTCGGTTTTCTCCTCGATGATGGGCTCCTTGATAGCGGGCTCCTCGACGGTAGGCTCCTCGACGGTGGGCTCCTCGACGGTGGGCTCCTCGACGGTAGGCTCTTCGACAATAGGCTCCTTAATAGTGGGCTCCTCGACACTAGGTTCCTCGGCGGTAGGTTCTCCGATAATGAGCTCCTTGATGGCGGGCTCCTTGATAGAGGGCTCCTTGATAGAGGGCTCCTCCACGGTGGGCTCCTCGGCAGAGGTGGCGATAGGTTCAGTCGTTGGCTCAGCATAATGCTCAACAGCAGGCTGAGAAGCAGGTTCTGCATCAAAACCAGCCACAACGGACTTGGGAACAGCTTCTCCAAGTGAGGTCTGCTCTGAACGGCCCTCGATCGCATCGGAGAAGTGCTCGTCAGCAGAGGTGAGGTCGTCTGTGTTTTCTGCAGGCTGGTCGGTGCGTTCCTTGCCTCCAAAGAGGGCGGTGGCAGCCAAAACAGCAGGAACAGCCAAAGCAGCAGCGTCAACTGGTGAGGGTGTGGCCGAGTACAGGTCATTGCCCATGTCCTTGCTGGTAGACTCAACAGGAACTGGCGGAGGAGTTGTAGGCTCCTGTGCAGTCTCATCAGCAGCTCCGGAGGGCAGTGGGGCTGGGAGCGCTGGCATGAATTCGGCACGAGGGGTAGTTTCCTGAGATTCTGCAATGGCTTCCTTGGGGAATTCTTCAGATAGGCCAGTATCAATACGAAGATCGGGCTCAGCGTATTCAAATGGAGGGCCAAAGTAATCATCATGGCGCTTATGGAAATTAGACTCGGGTTCGGGTGAGTTCCTTGCAGAAGACTCGCTGGGCTCACTGGGTGGGAGCGCGGGGAGGACTGATCCGGTCGTAGGTTGGGCATGGCGCGAGTGCTCAAGAAGATACAAAGGCATGATCTCACGGGTGCTATCCCAGGAGGTTGGTCGGGCTGCTCGCCTCGACATGACTGCGGCATCTGAATAAGAAGTCACAGGGGAGCCAGCCGGAGAAGCCTTGAAGCCAACAGGAGAGGCCGGGTTTGACCTGTTGCCAAGACGAAGTGCGATGGGAACAGCAGTTCGGCTAGGTGACTTGGTAGGCGTATCAAACGCGCTTCGACGTCGCTGGTGGGCCGCCCAAGAATCTCGTCGAACGATGCGCTCCTCAGGGGGAGTATCTGGTCGACTGTCAGGAAGAGCGGGCAACTCCTCAGGATCAGAAGAAGTAGGGCTAGCAGGCTCGCTAGGAGGTAAAGGAAGAAGGTCGCCATATTGAGGATCAATGGCGGGTTTGATGACGCGGGGTACAACCTCGGGGTCAACCATTTCATAGCTTCGCGCACGGCGACGACCATCACGCGAGGCATCATGCGCTTGATTTGATGGAGCCTCGGCGGCGTTGGAGCGAGCAGCATCAGACGCAATAACGGCCGCTGCACCCGCTAAGCCGACACCCGCGCCAAGGGTGTCGGCATTATCTAAAAAAGAATCCTTCTTATCCTTGCGTGATTTGAAGAGGGAAGAGAGCACACTACTGCTAGATCGCTTCTCTGGAGCTCTGCGTTCTTTGTACTCATTATCCCGGCGAGATGAGCCGGGCATAGAAGCGACTGACTTCACGTCATCGTCATCGTATCGGGAAGACTTTCGTCGGTGTCCGCTCTCACGACGGCGGTCATCTCCGCGCGACTCGGATACGACAGAACTTACGTCCTGGTCGTCAAAGATATCGCGTCTCCGGCGTGATGGGCTGTCTCTGGGGTCATCGAAATCCTCTTCGGCTCCACTTCTCCGCTTAGATCTTTTGCTTCTCTTACTACTAGAACTGCCAACTGAGATTTCAGAAGCTGCCAGCGATCGAGTGGGCGAATCATACCCGTAGGAATCGCGCTTCGACCTCTTGGGCCTCTCTCCTTCATCGTCAGACCTTCTGTGATGGGATCGGTCTCTTGATCGGTCTCTGGTTCGATCCCTAGACCTCTCTCTCGTCCGATCTTTTGACCGATCTCTTGTTCTATCCCTTGAACGGTCTCTGGATCTGTCTCTTGAGGGATCTCTCGATGATCCTTTCCTCAATGATCGATGATCAATGGGGTCCAAGGTCGTGGAGCTCCGGGATTTATCATCGTCACGAGAGTCGCGGTCCTTCCGATGCTTTCTAGAACGCTTAGAGTCTTCCCATTCATCGTCAGATCGCACATCCCGGGACGAGACGTCTTGAGATGAATGTCGGTGGTGAGAGGACTTCACAGGTGCAGAGACGCGAGATCTGTCATCATAGTAGTAGTCATCGTCGTTCTGCTGCTTTCGTGACTTCTTGGGAGTATCCCGCTCGTCATCAGAACGAACATCCCGGGAGGAGGTATCTCTTGAAGAAGATGCAAGAGCACCAAGAGCGAGGGCAGGCACAGCCACCTTTGCAATATCGGCAGCGTCGAACCCACGACTACGAGTCTCATCACGAGAAGCATTCCAGCTAAGGTCGGATTTGGCATCTCTAGCCGGCACGTCCCTCGAGGGACTGGCGTTATAGTTATCGATAGGGGCAGAAACCCTCGAGCTCATGTCATCATCGAACTCGCGGTTCTTACGATCCTTCTTGCTCTTCTTCCGAGTAGTGTCTTCCCACACCTGCTCGCCAATCTCCCGTGATGGTGAGGGCTCTGGTTTCACGGCCTCAATCTTCCCATCATCCTGAACAACAACGACGTCAGACTTGTCTCGCTTGCGCTGTTCTCGCTTGCTCAACTTCGAGATGTCCGAGGTGTTGTCAGGGAGCGGTACCTCTTCGGGCTTTGGCAGATCTGGCTTGATGTCACGCTGACCTTCATAGGGCACATAGGGCAAATATGTCTTTTCCTGAGGAGTCTCAACCTCTCCAACAACAAAACCTTGCTCAGGTAAGAGTTTTGGAGCATTGGCGTCAACTGGATCCGGAACACTCTCAGCATAGGGGCCCTTGTACCAAGCGTTACCGTTAGTACCGGTGTGAGAGTCACCATTTGCCTCTTGGACGCCTGGAGGCGAGTCACGTCGGCTGTAGGAAGGATCGTCGATGACAATGTCGGGGTTGAAGCCAGTGTCCTTTAAACCAGCGGCAAGTGTAGCGGCAAATTCCAAGTCATCAGCGTAGCCACCAGGCATTTGTTCAGGGTGTGGGCTCGCAGGCTTGGGTCCGGGAATGGGGGGCTCGCGATTCGTGTCATCACCGAAAATATCGGCTCTGTGAACAGAAACATCTCGGTTTGCTTCATCTGAGTAACTTCTAGGGATGTCCGATTCTTTCTTGGACGAAACTGTGACATCAGGCTCATTGTTTGGTTCGGCACTGCTACCAGCCAAGGCCGCAGCGAGTATACCCCATCGGCTTGCCTTGTTCAACTTGGGGCGGGGCTTGTCAGAAGGCTTGTCGGCGGGTCTATCGGAGGACTTGTCCAAAGATTTGTCGTGGGGAAAGTAGTTGTCAGAATCACTTCGATTCTCTGGCGAGTCCACCTCAAAGCTCTTCGTCTCGTTTTCACCCCAGCTCACAGACTTGGCAGCAGAAACCGGTTCGCTAACGGGAATGATCTCGCCTTTGGGTCCGATAATAACTTCTTCAGATGCAGAAGCTTCCTCAACCACGTCTCTTGTCTTTCGCTTTTCAGGAGCCGGGGTGGGCTGACGGCTTGTCGCCGGAGTAGGATAGATCAGGTTCAAAACAGGACGTTCTCGGGAAGCCTCCCTTGATCTCAAAACAAGGGCAGTAGAATTGTCGCCAAGGTTGCGGAAATGACGCTCTTCCCGAGGGTAGATCTTGTTGTCAATCTTCACATCTGCATCAGGGCCCTCAAAGATGTTCTTCTCCAAGTGCTTGTCTTCTTCCATAGTTGGTGGTGTGACAATTGTGAATGACTCGTTCTTGTCTTCTTGCCACTTGTCAACCACAGATCTCTCAGGAGAAGCACTGCGTGATCGCAGCTCATCGGAAGCAATCTTTCGGGCGATATTGGATTCGCGGTAGTATCGGTCTGCTTCCTCCTGAACGGCGTCCTTGCGACCTCTTGGGCTGTCCTGCGATCTGTCCTTGGCATATCGGGCGTTTCGACGCTCTTGTGAACGCTCGTGCTCAACCGCAACTGCAGATGCGACTGCTGCTGCTGCGACAGGAATGGTAGCGTGCTTGGCCTTATCAAGAATAGACTTGGCCTCATGCTCCTCCTCTTCATACTCATGACCACTTCGCGGGTCACGGTACTGCGATGGACCTTGAGCTTCCCGTCGGTAATCCTCAACCATGCGCTCAATCTCGAACGAGTCGCGACGGCTTAGTCGAGCGTCAGCCGCTGAAGTCCTTGGTGGAGAATCGTCAAAGTTGGGCTCGCGCTCAACGGTGACAACGTTTGGTGTGAGAGGACGCCGAGGGGTGGTCATTTGAGACATGGTGAAGGCATCATCTGAAACCTGGTATTGGAAGGGATCAATGACCTGGTGTGTAGACTGAGTCGGCTCCGTAATAGCCTGATGGCCTGCACCAGTCGGTAGGGGGAGATCACGACCATCTCGAATAGCACTGCGCTCACTGCTCTCAGCTTGAACAACAGGTTCGCGCGTTACCTTGAACTCTGGTCCATGCTCAATACGGAATGCTCCACCTTCGCTTTGATCCCGTTGAGGCGCAACTACAACATCAGCCTTCTTCTTCTCCTTTTTCTTCTCCGTTCTATCCTTAGGGGTATCATCATGATCATCATATCGTGAAGATTTTCGCTCATCATTATACTTGGGGTAAATAGGCTCCGGTTCCGTTTCTCGGTAGTCACGTTCCCATTTCACATTTCGTTCACGCTCATCTTCGAGTGACCTTTGTCGCTCGGTGTGATGAGCCAGTTGTCGTTCCCAGTCAATCTTTTTGGGTTCAGGATCCTGAGTTCTGTAACGTTCAAGTTCTTGAGCTTTTTGGCGCTCCAGGTCCTTGAGTTTTTGCCGCTCCACTTCCAGGGCTTTCTGGCGCTCTAGGTCGATCCGCTCGCGCTCTCGGCGGTCTCGATCATCGCGGTCACGCTTCTCCTCCTTGCGATACTCACGACTATCCTTACGCGTAGATGATGAGGATGCCATAGCCGCGCCGATTGCGGCTGCAGTAAGGCCGGCGGCGGCAGCTCCACCCCAGCCCTTCTCATCAGGCTGTTCAGATCGGTGCTGGCGAGAATCCTTGCGGTTTACATCCTCAAACTTCTCAGCGTTGTAGACCTTTGAAGATACGGGCGCCTTTGGAACGGGCTGTTGTATAGGGACCGGCGCAGGTCGAGCTGACGAATCGTGGCGTGAAACAGACGACGAGAATCGTCCTGCGTCGAATCGATTGGGGTCAGAGGTAGGAACAGCGTGCACGTCCCGCATTTGAATTGGTCCTCCTGGTTGAAAAGTACCAGAATCACGGCGGTACGCAGCGGCCTGCTCCTCATCTTGGAAACCACACGGGGTGTTGATCGATCCTCGTAAAGAGTTATAAGGACCGAAGAGTCGGGGGTCGACGATAGATCCCCTGTCTCCATATCGTCGATATTCTGAGGTAGAGCTATAACCCGAAGGGATTCGAGAGCCTGCCATGGCTGCGGCGGCTGCGGCACTCCCGGCGGCTGCAGCAGCTCCGACTGCGGGCTTGATAGACTCGCCAACGGTCCCATATGCAAGCTCCGAGTCGGCAGCTGAGCCTGCATCGTCACTACTGGCTGATTCATCGTCTGAGGCATCTTCCCAGTCCGAATCGTCGTCCGAAGAGTCGACGCGGTGTTTAGAGCTGCCTAGTCCCCGGGAGCTGTGCTGCTGTCGACCATGCCGAGAGGCCATGGCCGCACCAGCCGCACCAGCCGCGAGGCCCATAGCTGCCGCTTTGCCCTTACCTGATCCTCTACTAGAGTGGCGCTGCTCATCTTCCTTAGACCGGCGCGCTAGATCAGAGAGTTGCTGGCCCAGAGCCATAATCTCCTCGTCAGCGGTCTTCTTCCGGGGGGTCAGTCGCTGTGCGCGATCGGAACCTCCAGAACTACGTCTTCGATGTCCATGACTAGGTCCATTGCCTGAAGCAGATGCGTATCCTTGACCGGAGGCACGACTTTGGCTTCGGGGGCTAAGGGTACGACTCTTAGGCTGCCTGAGATATCCCTGCCCATAGGCTAGATCAGAGTTCACGGAAGAGGACGAAGAGTTGCCAAAGTAAAGAACGCGACGTTTCGGCTTCTTTTTCTTGTGAAGACGTTGTTTCACACGCTCTGAAGGTGCCTTGAAAAAAGTGCCAAAAACACCGCCAAATTGTTTTGTGTCCTTATATCGCGAAATATCTAGCAGCGATGTCGACGTGCCGCTAGACGAAGAAAAGGTACTCGAAGGCGTCTGCGGTCGTTGCGAAGAATTCTGCGGCTGATAAGGGTCATTATATGCGGGCATCGAGTGAGGCGGCGCGTTAGAGTTGGGTTGCGGTTGTTGATACTGTTGGGGAGGTGGCGGAAATTGATATTGCTGTGACTGTTGGTACATTGGAGATTGGTCATAACGTTGTGGGTCATGTTGTCTTTGCTGAGGGTGTTGTTGATACGGTTGCGGGTATGGTTTCTGGTATGGTTGTTGAGGGTATTGCTGTAGCGGCAACGACTGTGTCTGTTGTGGTGGTAGGGGTTGCTGACGCGAATCTCCCTGATCTCTTGAGTCGCGATCGCGAGACTCGTACCACCGGCGGCGAGAGCCCTCGGGGTCCCGAGAGCGATTATCTCGCTGCATTGCGCCGGTTTACGGTCTATCGGCGTTGCGAATCAGGAGAGGAAATTTCGAAGGATGATGTTTTGATGGTGTTTTGTTTGGGAGCTCGTCGCCAGCTTTCATGGGGGCCCCGTTCGTCGCGGCCCGCTAAACAGGCGGTGGCTGGGGATGTGCTCCGTTGTTGGCTGAGATTGGACGGGATCAGACGGCGGGTCCAAGATTGGATCTGCCGTTCTGAACGCTGAACCTTTGAACACGGAGGCCTGAGCGCTAATCCTCCAGACTTGGCTTGCACGGTTGAAAGTATTAGGCGAGTATTGTCATGGATTTCAATGGGTTGTAAGAGACAAGCTTCGAGTTTGCCAAGTGTGGCCTGATTTTGCAGACATCAACTCTTAATTAAACTGCTTCAGCAGCATCGACACCTCATCCAGGCCGCCACACATTGGTTAGCGCCAGCGTCATATCCACTTCAGAGATCCATTGCCAGCTGGCAGTCATCCATTCTGCAGTCACACGTGCAGCGTTGATTGTTACGGGCCGCCAGGTTTACCCTGTAGGGTATCAAAAATCGATGAGGAATAGTCTACGTCTTCGAAAATTTGTCTCACACAATAGGTCATACGGAATTTGTCTCGGTAGTATACATAGAACTCATGTCTTAATAACATTTCATGTACTGTATTAGGTTACGGGCTATGCCGATAGGTTGCACCTTGTCTCAAAGACCAACAACCTGTTCCATTGTTACCCGTTGACTAACACGAGTCTGGAGCTTGTGAGAGAACAAATCAGTAGTGTCGTATCCACTTCCCAATCTCTTCGCGAATCTCCCCGACTTACACATACACCATCGGATCCAGCTGCGCCTATGTAACATCATCTCATATCAACCAAGCATGCCGTGCATTAAACACCAAAGACCCATTTCATGACAGATAGAATGAAACCCGTCCATCGCATCAGTAGCCGCCCACAACCTTAACCTTGACATGCATCCCTTTAGCGGGCCGGGCCGTTACACCGCCCCGAATTTCCACCTTCTTCTCGTCCATCTCCTCAGGGTTCGCCAGCGTGAACTCGAAGCGCCCAATCCATGCCGCGAGGAGGCACGCAAACTCTGCCTTGGCGAAGCTCGACCCAATGCAGCTTCGGGGTCCATGCAGGAACGTAAGAAACGCGTAGTTGCTGGTTGCTCCTCCACTCGCTGCCTTACGGTCAGCCGCGCCGCCCTCTCCGCCTGATGGGAGCCATCGCTCTGGGTTGAATTGGTCTGCATCAGGACCCCAAAGGTCGTGATCAAAGTGCGTGGCCCATGGCACGATGACGATGCGTGTGCCGCGACGAATTGGGTGGCCGAGAATCGTAGTGTCGTAGGCGGCATCACGCATTGTCAGCGGCACGGGGGCGTAGTATCGTAGAACCTCGCTACATACGGCGTTCAAGTATGGCATACGATCTATGTCGAGACTAGTGATCTCGACATCTGAATCCACAGACGGTAAACGCTCTCGTATTTCATCCCGGAGCCTGCTCTGAATGTCGGGGTATCGTGAGAGCATATAAATTGCCCAAGTCATGGCCGATGCCGTTGTCTCGTGTCCCGCAGCGAGGAATGTCATGAGCTGGTCGACCAGATTCTCATCAGTGAAACCACCACTCTCAAGAGCTACCGACAGGATATCGGCATCAGCTTGCTCCTTATTGGCCAGCTTGGCTTTCTTCTCCCGGATAAGGTCTCGACAAATTGCCCGGATATCGCTGGCTGCCTTGGCAATATCCTCGTTCCGGCGAAAAGGTAGCTTGGTGATGAACTCCATGGGGATAAGCATGCCGATAAAAGCCAGGATCTGAGCTTGGCGAGACGGTTTGAAGATCTGCTTGTATGTCTGGGCGAGGGTATTCTCAGGGTTCTGAATGGCACCAAAGTCCCGTCCCATCCCAGCAAGACCGATGATATCAAGTGTTGCTCGTGATGCCCAACTGGATATCTCCACCTGGGATTCTTCCTTCTGACCAAATTCTGCCATCATTGTCCTTGTCACCTCCCTGGCCTTGCGCCAAAAGACGGGATACAAATTCTTGATGTGGCGAAAGGCGAACGCAGGCGTCAAGCTGCGACGCTGCATCTTGTGCTCTTCACCTTCAGCAAGTAAGATGCCGACTCCAAGAATGCGACCAATAGACCATCGAAAGTGACTAGGCTTTGGGAATGCATAGCTATTTGTGACAAGCACCTCAGCCAATGCCTTAGCGGAGCATACTACAACCCTCTCTTGATTGAAGAAACTTCGGTAGCAAATTAGGCCATCATTGGGGATTTCAGTGGCCCTATGTAACTCGGTTGTCAGCACTTTATTCCCAGACCGGTACATAATGTGAGATAAAATCCACAAACCATTCTCTCATCGGTACACCTGAGGGCTCAGCCATTATCTTCTTAGCTTGGCCCATAAACCAATGATTCCCCGAAGGCCCAGGAAGATGTCGCAGTGGCGACACGAACAGCGGATATATCCATACTGCCCAAACACCCCAAGCCGCGAGACTTGCAATCCACAGTCCTGTAAAGTGACCCAAGAGCAGCAATCTGGACCAGTTGTCCTGAGCCCAAGCAAGAGCCAGCGTGCTAATAAAAGCACTGCCCGTGATGTTCTCCCACGGTAGCCCCATGACGTCCTAGATTCAATGTCTGTGGAGGCGAGAAAGGGGTCGGCGGTCGAGTAACGTGTATCAATGTTGAATACAAGAAAACACCTGCAATGAGCGAGTGTTGCGCGTCGCAAGGGGGTACGGCGACAAGGAATGGTATTATAAGCGATTCGTCTATCGTGAACGTGGTGGGGATGCTCTAATGTTTAAGACTGTCTGAAATATGTACCAAGACTTGAGACGTCAGAGAATTGAATGGGCGCCTCGGAACTGCACCACATGGCCCCGAGTCGGTTGTCAACATTGCGCCGTTCCAACGGCATCATCGATACAATAAAAACTCCGACCGGTCGATTCTTGTTGCGGAGTCCGCCCCTCGTCACGCTAGTTCTGTTTCAGTAACGTTCGCGGAGAATGAACCAAACGTTTTCAAGCAAATGCAATTGATTGTTTCTCTCAGTTCTAATGAACCAGGGTTGTGGAAGCACAGTACAGCAAATGTGGGTGACGAATGGGTTCGTGCTGAATATTGCGTCTTTCATGTGGGATTATCGCTAATTCCGCTACGGTAATAGGTCACCTTGATACATGAAAGAGAACCTTCAATCATTCCTCTGCGCCTCCAAAAAAGCAGTTTCAGGCAAAAAATCAACCAATACACTCCTGGGAATTCCCTTGCCCTTGCGCAATTTCCATGATGCCCTTACCGTTAAAATCAACGCCAAACCGTGCCAAATGCGGCCCTGGTCTGTATCATTGGTACCCCGCAAACTCCCATGCCGTTTCCGCCTATCATGCCGCGTCTGAAGTAGATCCATGACTGCAACGAGTTAATAGCTTCTATGCCGTCTGCCCATTATTCCGAAAACACGGTTTTAGTTGTTGTAAGCCCTGCACTACCAAGGTCGATTCCTGTTCTGTTGGAAATTCACAGGTGGTAGTGTTTCATCGTTCCCTGGTCCTACCAGCGGCGCACCATTTGGCATTTGCAATGGGTTCCGAAAGGTTCTGATTCTGGGATCTTGATTTGCGAGGTCTTGTGTCGGGTAGGAAGGCAACATCGGGGGAAGCGTCTCATTTTGCCGCGACGACTCCTCGCCTCGCTCTTGGGGAGTTGTTGATGCGTTGTTCACAGTCTGGGCGGAATCCATTCTCCAGTCATACTGTCTTTCCGTTGGAATCTGTTCGGATTGCATCGGGGACAACCCGAGGCTAACAGCAACAGGTTGTGGAGGCGCTTCGAAAGAGACTGCATGATTGCGATTCTCTGGTAAGGGTAAAGTGTCGCGTGTGTTTGAATTGTTATGCCGCGGTCGAAGTCGACGCTGCTGGCGTTCGTTTCCTTCTCTCGGCGGCGATCTTCTTCCTGCTGGAACGGATTGTCTAATCGGAGGGGCATTTCGATCCGAGGTTCCGTATGTGGCCATATACGCCCGACTTATAGCCTCTTCTGCGTTCGGACCGCCTACCATCCTGTTGAACATGTTAGCTGATTGATTTGGCGAACAACTGATACATTAACTCTAGTACGCACCCTCGAGCTCTCATCATATTCATAAATGCCCTAGCAGAAGCACCCGGTTGTGTTTTGGGCTCTGAATGAAGCTTATCCCGGCAATAAGGGCAGCTATCTGAATCCTCAAACCACTTCTTGATACAATGATCGCCGAAAACATGCCCGCATTTTGGTAAGCGAAGGGGTGCTTCGTTAATACCTTCTGGAGTTTCGACGCCATATTCGTTGTAGCAAATAACACAACCTGAAACGCGTCAGCTTCACTTCTACCCCAGAAGTGAATGAATGGGAGGAGCTCTTACTTCGGTCTGCCTCAGGCAGTTCCTCTAGTTTAACGCTTTCGAGTGACCCTAGCGTCCGTTTGGAAGCTATCATTTTGGTTGATATAGAGCCCCTAACGAATTGCATCTGCCGGATGAAAGCCTCTTCTACCTCTGGCGATGAATCAGAACCTCCCGGGCTATGGAGGACGTGCTCAACAGGGTCAAGAGGGCCATCGTATCCCTCGTCATCATCGTCTTCACGCCCAAGCCCTGATGACATGATGCGTGAAGATGCCGACCTACGTTGTCGGGGATGAGATCGACGAAAGCCAGATGAAGGAGGGGAATGTCCTAAGAAAAACCATCAGCATTATGGGAAATAAAGGAAGAAAAAAGGAGCACAAAATGAACAGCAGCACACAAGTCAAGCAAGGTTGCGTGAACCCGCAACTCTGTGTTACAGGGAAAAAAAAGAGGGCCAAGGTCATGTTGAGGGAGGGGAAGGCTCACTGGTAGGGGAGGGTATGCCGCCAAAAGGTCTGGATGACACAGAAGCTGAAGAGAAGTGGCCTCTTCTTGCCGGTGTTGAGATGTAAGGGTGAGGAGACAGAGGGGTTGCTACAAAGTGTGGGAAATAATTGTTGTTATTTTGGTTTAAGCTGTTTGCTCCTGTATCGGGCTGTGCGTATGTTGAGCGCTGCAGTGAATTAACTTCCTGACCTGGTCCAAGAGGCGGCATGCCGAAGCCGAGCACGGGTGGCTGGAAATCTGCTGGCCTACCAACAGGAATTTGGTTTGCAAATGCTGCATCATAATTGTGATTGCCATTGCCGGAGGGTATCGGCGCAGCGGCAACCGGCATACTGCTGCGGTACGATGGAAGACGGCCATTTTGCCGTGGTGATGTCGGCCCAGGCATGCTACCTGGAAACGGACCAGGAGTCGGCAGACCTAGCAGAGGCGGCAACATGGCCCCATGATGGCCGTACGGATCCGGGCCGGAGCTGGGTGCAGAGGCTCCCGCATATTGATGGGAGTAGAGGTGAGGTAGGCTTGAGTTTTGTATTTGCCTTGTATGCAGACCTGGGTTTTGTGAATGAGAATGAGGTGCCCAATGACTCGAGGCCGAATGTACGGGATCGTAGTGACCAGAGGGCCGGTGGTGATTGTTTGAAAGAATATAATCCATAGGATCCATTACGGGCGAGACGGCTTCGCTGTGATATCAACCTAGCTGTGACTTCTGGAACAGCGGAGCCGCGCACTGCACAAGCTTGACTGCAGCTCAATACAAGTGGAAAAAAGGCGAACGCAATCGTGGAAGGCAGTTCTGGCGTTAAAATATCTCGAACAACACGAAATGGGTGGTAGGAACGCCGGTCGAAGCTGTGTACGAGGGCCCCGCGCAAGAGATGGGTATGTGTATTCGTATTATAGCAGTGCTGGACTAGGACTATCGGTAGCACGCTGCAGTCACAAAGTGGTGATCAGGAAACGCAGAAAGGTCGCGGTCATGGGATCAAAGCTCCCCGGACGCCGAGGCGGGCCGAGTTGATGAGTAGAGCAAAGCGAGAAGAGTTGGAAGCGAGCGGCCGCGGTGGAGGCTAGAAAGAGCGACTAGCTGTGAATATGAATGAGTATGATGATGAGGGGCAGTCGTTCGTTATCGGTGATTTGCGATAACGCCGATGACGACGTAGTTTTAACTCTAGTGGCGGCGTTCTGCGACGGCGAGGAGGGGAGAGAGGGCGGTGTTGCGTCTGTCGGAGCAAGTCGACTAGAGAGAGAGAGGGAGCCGGGAGAGGGAGGACGAGCGAGAGGGAAAAGAGAAGAATAAAATGGTGTGGGGGACAGAGGAACCGAGTAAGAAACAAGAGCAGAAATGCAAGAATAAAAACGAATGCCACGTCTTGTACGAATGAGACCGGACTCCCTGGGACCAGGCGACAGGCGGGTGGTGATGTTGTGGGTTGCAGGGACAGGCTTGGGGCGGAATCAAGTAGCAGAGCTAGGTAAGCTACTAAAGTAAGGTGATGGAAGGTACAATACGGAGAGACAAAGTTGGAGTCTTTGTCCGTCCTGTCTCTTGCACGATCTGACTCTGTCCGTCCAGGCTAGGTATGCTTTCGCTCGTTTGGGTTCAAAGGCCGGGCTGGGCTGGGCCTGCCTGGGATGTGGTCTAGAGTCTTACTCAACGTACGTCTTAATAAGACTTTCGTTTGCTTTGCCTTCCTTGCCTTATTGCCTAGGGCGTTGGTTACGAAACCACAGGCGTAAAGATGGGCAGGGTGTTGGTAACAGTGGCAGGCGGCGGAGATGTCGTGAACAGTGCCAATGCAAGTTGGGCAATGTAAGTAAGATATTGGAGAGGTGAATGACCTGAGGCTTGGCCAGCGAGAGCGTCGGTGGTGGCAGCTCCAATGGTCGACGTTTGCAAGCGTACGAGGCGTTCAGGTAGTGTAGCAGAGAATAAAATGAATAGGTACAGGTCAAATTCAGGTTACGGGGGCGTAAATGAGAATGAGGGAGAGGGAGGGAGAGAGCCTTCTTTGTGTTTATTCAGGCGATCTTAGTTCACTCAAGGCAGACGATATCCGGAGCCTGGATGGATAATGCAGGCAGATGCAAAGGGGAGAATGGACCGCTTGGGCGTGCTGTGCTTCTTCAATCAAGAGAAAGAAGCAAAAGAACCCTGGCTGGCTGATAGTTTGCACCAAATGTCGCATCCGAGTCAGAATCGTTGCCGCAGTTGCAATCGCAATTCGCGGACGGATATGATATCAATTGCCCACATTCAACTCAATGTGCCGGCCGGCCGGCCGTGTTTGGCAACAGGTGGAGAGCCGGGTTAATCGTATCCCTCGAGTAAGCTCCCAACCAACGCCCGCCCTTGAACGTAGAGCTATCAATGCGGGACTGATTGACAGACCGGATGGCGGAATTGGCGTGGTTATGATAAGCGCAATGGGCGAGAATGGATCACCAAGAGCGCAGTATCAAGGATACTAACAGAGACAAACCGCAAGGGGGGGAAGTAGGCTTGAAGTGCAGGGAAGAGATGCGAATGAATGATGTACACGACAAACATAAAAGAGAAAACCAGCAGATAAAACGGACGGCGAAACTTACCCATTAACCACCTCACCAGAGATGTGAGAACAGGCGGAGAACAAGCTCCTCATTATCCCTCTATCAACATCCCGGGTGAAGAAAACAACTCGCTCTACAGGACTCAAGGCCACTCGATCCGACTATTCCGCTACTTCGTACCTCCACTTCCAGAAGTGCAATGAGCCAGAAGAGTCATGGCAGTGGTCATGGTCGTAGTCGTGGTCATGCGCAAAGAAAGTCTAGCCGCCAGCTGCACGCACAGGGTAGGGAAAAAGTCAAGCCCAGCAAGCCAGACCATCAGCCAGACCATCAGCCAGTCCAAGCCCAAGCCGGCGCAGCCCATCATCGATCGAGCTTTGGACCAGGGCACGAGAACCCAGTAATCGCTGACTTTTACTCGCCTCTGCTCAGTCGGGAAATGCCCTCTAGAGTGCACATGATGCGAGAGGCAGAAGGCATGATGTATGGGTTGAGCAAGCCTATTGGATCCTTGGAAAAAACCCATCCAAGGATGGAGTTAACATTAGGTTAGGTACCCTTTGGCCTGGGTTTTTAGGTGGCTCGCAGCGAGGGACCACTGTGGGCATAAAGAACAGGCCTCCATCCACTTGTTACCTATTGATTCACCTGTGGAACAAACTCAACCACCACCGCACTCCATCTGCGGTAGCGGAAACTATCACTTTCAGCTGATCAGGGTCTCAGGTATGGACCAAGGATGCCCTTACGAAAAAGCAAGGAAAGAAAACAGGATTCGCCTCAAACACTTTTCCAACTAATCCATCCTGTCCCTCTATGTATGGAATCACATACTACAAAAGATTAGCTCAAAAAGACAACAACCCTCAAGGTGCATGCTTGAAAGACGACAAGTTGCTCAACTAGGTTCGATCCTATGAGTCCATGACTGGGTTGCTGGGTATTCGTCAATGCATCATTCCCGTCGCTTAGCTATTTGCCAGGCCTCAGCGGTACATTCTCACTACCTTCGGTTGGTGCCATGATGGCTTAGGCGTAAACATGATCCATCATGTGAGCGGTCGCCTCGAGCCATCTATCACATCACATCACCCATGATTGCACGCTGGCCGCCCAACACCAGGCCCACAGACAATCAAGCATTTATCATTCAAATGCGGATTTCAAGGCACAGGCCTGGACAAGATAAAAAGAAGAAAACTCTCTCGTGAAGAGGACCCAATCAGCCATTGCCCGATCGAAACTCACTCGGCGTCAATTTTGCGTTCATCTGACGTTCCCAGCAACCGAGGAAAAGCCAAAAGCCCCTAGACTGGTCAAGTCCTGACGACGGAACCGTCGCTTGGCAATAGACGAGAACAAGGAAAGGTGCATAATCACGCACGAATACAGTAATGTCTTTCACGACACGACTGCTTCCGCTGCGTTGTGCAAAATGATACTCTCCATCGCTGGTCGCTGCACATACTGGTCTGGTTGTCACCGTCAATGCGGTATTGTTTCCTCTTACGAACTCTCCTGCATTAACCACAAGGTTGCCAGCCATGTTGTTTATCAATAAATACCATAGAAACTGGCCGCTCCGACGACATAGCCGGGCGGATACCCACCGCAACAGCAAGCACAACAAAAACACAGCACAACAGCACCACCTGACGCCCACGTAGTAATTCAGCCCAACAAAGTCTCACATGCGGATGACGATCCTGTCTTAAATCGCTTTCATGTAAACAGTTTCCCACCGAGACATTTATGTGTAGAAACCCTGCTATTGTTCCACATTGCTTTAAATCTCAGGCTTCTGTTTTCAGGTCATTGACAAGGTGGCTGTCTCATTACAACAAATACAGGAAACTCTGTCTCTGAAAACATTGGGCCAAGGCGACAAATTTGTATTTAAACACGGGGTTTACAACAAATCCGACCTTGTGCCATTGATTCAAGTCGTCATGACTCAGCCCGTATCTTGGCAGATATCTATCTCATACGGTTTCTAGATTATCCATTCACATCCTAAGCACATCATCGAATTTCAACCACCTGAGCAAAATCCAGGACATTGTGAGGCGCCCGTGCCGCGCCGGGCGTTTGCTGATCCCACCCATCTCCAGAGAGCCAACAACTGCAACCACTTAAACTTATGAATCGAAACAAAACCTCAGCTGAACCCTCCGCGTTCGGGAACCCCCCAGATCCTGGCTAACACATCGTTGGAGCCCTCGCCGGCACTCCAGATCTGCAACAAGTCAAGTCCGAAGGCGATAGACGACACTCCCCGGCGTCTCGCAGAGAGCAATCATTTCATTCGCCATCTCACCTCTAAAATCCCGGCGACGATCACAGACACCCGGAGTATTCACTTGTTTGGGTTGATTGAATCTTATTTCCTATTTCGGTTGTTTGTCCGGCCTCGGCTCAAAGCTTGGAACAGCGCACAGCTTCTACATAAATAAACCATCCCCCGAACACGACATGTGGGAGCAAGGAAGATGTGTCCAGGTTGTTGGGGCCTGTTGGGCTTCAAATTCCCGGCCTCCGGCATTCTTCACTGCCATGTCTCGCAAGCAAAGCATTGGCTTATTCTCGCCTCAAATAACAGGAGCCAGACATATGCACCCATCCCTCCTTTCTGATGTAGCATACAGTATTGTCGGCAACCACGACACATTCACCGTCAAACCATCGCCTCGGCGCGTTACGGCTTCTGCTCGGTCCCGATTGTTTGTACTGCGCGGCAAGCGTATGCTGACGGCCTCCACCGCCGTCTCAGCCTGCTAGGAGAAGGTGACACTGCAGCCAAGATTCACTTGATTCGAACCTGAGGTTGAGCCGATGACACGGACTTTTGGCCTTAAAGAATTTCAAGGCCAAGTAGTCTATTTCACTTCTTGGGTAAACGATACTTGCCGCCGGCTAGCTCCAACTTATTATCCGCCACCTTTTCTGCCAGAAACTCTTGTAGCTCCTCATTAGTCCATGGACAGCCATCAGCCATCAGCATTTTCATCATCATCAACATCTGCCCAAGGGGCATAGCAGGTGCTGAGTTTGTCAGCATGCCCACGATAAACTGCCAGTATACAGTTCGCCGCTCTTGCTCCTTGGGGTCGACCTTGGGCTTGCGCGGAGATGGTTGGCCGCCGTCATCAAGGCCTTGACCCTCGTCGGGAGTGCCTGCTTCTCCTGTCTCGTCGCTGTCGTCCAATCGCTCCAGAACAACATACGTTTGGTGGCCAACATCGCGAATCACCCGCTTGGCAACCCAGAATTTCAGAGCAAGCTCAAGGAGATCCTCGTCAATCATGAGCTTTCCCCATATTTCGTTGAAAGTTCGTTGCGTAGGACCAGTCTCGCCTTCACTGTTCTCATCCTGGAACGCGTAGATCACTGCAGCCTCATATGTCTTACACTCCAGCTCAACCGAACGGTCCTCAAAGTCTAGTTTGACAGTTGCGAAACCCAGTTGATCCAGCCAAGTAAGTTTCCGAGAGGTCTTGAGGCGTTCGAATCCTTGTTCATATCGCGTCTGTATCTCCGCAACAGGCGGCGGTACTGTGAAGGGATCTTTTGTTAGGCTAGGCCAAAAGAGTCGTGAGAGAATCTTAGAGTGATATGCCAGTGCTTCAGCATCATTTGAGGTTTGCCGTATGTTCTTGCCCAGCACTGCATCGACTCTCTTGGAATCTTGAATATCCTTCATCATGACGTCGCAATTCTGTAGAGCGTTCTCGCCGAACCGCTTCTTAAGGAGGCTAAGCACTTTGGTCTCTTGTAAAAAGCTTGTCTGATTCGAAAGGAGGCGCTCCGCGATAATGAGTTGGAACTCTTTAATAAAGATATCCTGAGACCCGAGCGCGTTGATCAAAGTGCCAATGACATCTTCGTTCCTGGGTCGCTTGTAGTTTACACCTGCGTCAACAGGATCGGGAACCCAAGTCATGTCGTTCCAGTCGAGATCTTCGTCGTCCACCTGGCGCCGCTGCTGCTGTGAGGCTGAGTTCAGTAATACTGCTAGCTCTGCTAGCTTTGCCTTTCCTTCCTCCGTATCGGCATCGCTGGGGTTGGAAAGTAGGCCCGTAACGACAATCCGAATAGCGTCATCCCTTTGGCAAAGATACAATTGCAGCGCGTGGACAACCCGATCAAGCAACACCTTAGAATGATCCAGTACATGAAAAGTCCTTATCATAGAAATGTATGTCTGGAGGATATCCGAGGTGGATCGGCCAGGATGGAGGAGTCGCTTCTGCAAAGCCAGGGAGAACGTATCGGTTAATTGAAGGCGACGTTGTGGTGTTGTAACGGCTAGACGAAGGTCTTCAAGCCCGCCCTTGCTCTCAGGCCAATCCAGGGCAATATCAAAGAGCTCCTTAATCCGCAAGGTCGCGAGGCGACCAATCGCGATTTCCTTCCAGCACTCGACGTCGTTCCAAGCAATGTGCGTTTCAAGACGGCTGAAGACTTCAACAGCAAGGCGCCCATAATGGTTCTCAACCCAGTCAGAAAGGTGACCAAGACAACCAGTTAGAGTACTCGGAGATGGCGTTGCCGACTGTTCTAGTACTTTCCAGACTCCTGAGTATGAAATCTTGATAAAATCCTCCATGCTGGCGTCCATGATCTCAGCAAATAGCACTTGGAACTTCTCCCCTACTAGGCCAACGTTTTGAAGAGACTCCAAAAGACCCAAAAGCTCTTTACGAGCCACTGAATCATCGCCATCGTCCTGAGTTTCTGACCACGATACAATTCCATCATAGCGGTTGCCTATGCCAAGGTTGAGACGGACGAGTCGACGCAAAACATTGGTGAGGGCGTTTGTCAAACCCTGGTTTAAAGAGTTACCAATTATGGCATGTAAGTCTCGACGAAACTTGGAATATACTGCATTGGCAGCCGTTTCTTCTTCGTATCCTTGTACGATGAGGGTCAGCCCCCAAAGGTACTGCCTATGAGCCGCCTCAAGAGTTGAGATACTCGAGAGCAATACTTGCGTCTGGTCATCCTGGCTGGCACAAGCAGCCAGCAAGGGCATTACATGATGAACAAGATGCTGACGAACTTGATGCGTGTGCCAAAGCAGGATATCCTCTGTATGAGATGCTTGGGGCAAGGAGCGGCCAGGGTAGAGAAGCAGGGCAAGGGAGTCGCGGACATCCAAGTGAACATCTTGCGATTCTGGTGGCAAGGTGCCGAAGGAATCTTCAGCGGCAACTGAGGACGGCAGCTGGATCTTAGAAGTGACGACGTGCCACGCTCGATCCCACCTTACTTGGTCATCAGCATGATGGAGAGTCTGATGGAAAAGCGGCGGTGGTGGGGGGGGAGCATGTTGAGATGACGCGTGGGGACCTCCAAAGGCGGCGCCTTGATCGGTGAAAGCAGCGATAGGAGTTGAACGAGGTGTGGGCGAAGAGACGTCCGTCTGGAAAACGGACCGGAAGACCTTTTGCTTGCGTGCCCGGTATCGCGACGCTGTCATGGCCATTATGACATTGTAGGTTGATTTGGGGGTGTGAGAATGTCAACAAGAGAGATGTTATGGTTGTTGTTGGTACGTGCGGATACAGCGATAGCAAAGTGGATAATGTACACAGGGTTCCTGCCGTTTATGTGACTTAGTGGGGTGCAGGACGGGCCGCGCTCCTTCAGCGGCACGTTAGATGGTCCACCCGATGGATTGGAAAGCGTATGATTCTCAATTTGGTAAATCGTGTAAAGGATCCAGTAAATCTATGTTACAGTATCCGTGCATCTTTATGTTATAGATGCTTACTGTATGGGCTAAGAGAAGAATCTGTTTCGAATAAGTTGTTTCGCCTACTGACGTTATGGCTGTGCAATGCTACAGTATGCTGCAGCCGGTAAACTCAGCCCAGCGCCCTACCTGGCTCCTGGACAGCTCGAGTAATTGACTTTTTCTCCATGGTAAGCTTATCGCAGGGTGAGGCGAACTACGCTAGCTTGATGTCAGATCTTGGTGTCTGGTCCGTGGTGATTCGAGAAGGATTTAAAATTGAATTGCGTGAGAAGGGGGTGGCAGACGGTACTTGTCAAGCGAGCGTTTAGTTTCATCACGAGTCAGCTAGAAGGGGCAAACAGGTTGAGACAGAGTCAAATTTGCTATTCTGCTTCGGAGGGGAGTATGTGCCGTGATGGGAATCCTGTAGGATCACGATGGGATTGGATCGTAGCTAGGAAGAAAACATGAGCTAAAGCAAACCTTCAGGGGGATATTCCGGCCGTACTGAAGATCATCTCCGACTCGGCCGGTCATTCCCTGCCGGCTCCGAAGACAGTCTAAACTTTTGGCCATGGATCGGCCGCGGACAAGGAGCTCCAACCGAGCCAGCCAGAGGAAAATCAATTGGTAAACAATAACATTGAAAGTATAGGAGGTGTGCATGAGTCCTTTTGCTCTGGTTTATTATCGATGCCTGGTTCGATTGCCTGCTAGTAGTTGCTTATTGCTTGGCAACGAAGCTTGCACAAATCATTATCCGGATGCAGAAGACCGCCAAGCACGGTTCACGCATCCCCCGACAGCTAACGATCGTTTCCTCCTTGACCTAGTAAGGGTTCAAGCCTCTAGCACTCGGTTCCAGGAAAAAGTTTAGCTTTTTTTACACTCGGGGTCGCCATAGTTTCAAAGAATGTTCGTGCTCTTGGTCCACTCAAGTTCGCCGAAATGCCGTTCTTGAGGCATGTTGTGTTGGTTTGCTGACGTGGGCGGCTCCTGTTGATCGGGATTGAAGTTAAGAGCAAAGAAGGGTCCATTCGTCCAGTCTGTCGGATTGTAAAAATCCCCAGAATTCGGAAAACCCTTATGCTGGTTCTTGTTGTTTTAAAGTCTGTGTGTTTGCGTACCTGCGTTCGGGTACCTTACTGTTGCTGTAGGAGAACACGGGCAGCACTCCCGTTCTTGCTCACAGCTCCGTGAGGTTCCCCCTTTGTCGGGTCGGGTCAATCGCATCCCCCACCTCCGCGTTTGATTCAAATTGATTAGGATTGGATATATCATCCCGCTTTTCCCAGCCCTACTCAGAGTGCCCGGTATGCCTTACCATTCATTCAGCGTAGCATTATGCAACGGTTCTGCCCGGGCTTGGGATCCTCCATGTCATGGATGATCAATGCTGTTAATCAACGAGATTCAGCCTAAGAAAACTGGGTTCTCTCATGACAGCGCCTCTGGGTCCGTCAAGGATCCTCCTTAATAATGAGCTACCCGGATGAGGAAGGAAGGATGACACGCGTCAACAGAGTTGATAGGTACTTTATTCAACTAGTGACGATCCGATCCCTTGTGACACTTGGCAATTGAAGAGATCGATGTCTTTCGAAAGTTGACCCATCGTGATGATGATATCGCCTACTGAAACAATCACCGTTGGTGTGGAATATGAATGTACAGTAACAACGGTCCCGTCACTGGGGTCCATGGCGTCATGAACAGGCTGAGATTAAGATGTTCTTTCGGTTTTCCGTTGTCAAGAGGGTTACCTTGGGACTGTGGCCGTGCCGTACAATCGCATGCTACCTTATCCGGGGCTCCTGGTAGCTGTCGATATAATCTGATTCGCCAACTGACATACCTAGTAGTTGCCATTAGCTGCGTTGCATGGCAGACACGAGTACCGTTATTCAATAACTGAGTGCAAGGACAGGATTTGTTGATGACCCTTACTATGTACTCTAGGTAGTACAATTGAGGAAACCCGGGAGCTCATCGCTCGAATAACTGCTCGCACCCGCTTAATGCTCTCCACTCTAGTCGACAATTCGTCCCTACAACATAACTGAACATACCCGAATTGAAGTAGTGAAAGCAACGACCTGCTGTACAACCCGCTCTTGACAGTTTCTTATCAATCCTCTCCATCACACAGAGTCCACGGTCACTACGGAGTGAGCTTGGCTACTTGGCCAGAGCCAGACTCGCATTCATTCAAACGTGATTGTTCCAGAAACCATGTGGCTGGCCCCCCGTTTCATCAGCAGTATGCAATGCACCTGCCAGTGCCGGGGGCACTCGCTGTGACATGTCCTGGGGTGTGAATGCATTAAATTCATCCCACGCAACACTCAGGGGGTGGATGCATGCCAAGGGGGTCCATTTGCTTTGGTGCGCCGCCTTGCTGGGCGTCGACGGCTTTGCCTTACGCCGGCCGGCCGTTGGGCCCGACGCGATCCGACCAACCTTCCATTCGCCAGCGACCTGGGGCAAGCTAACTCGGTCTTTTCGTGCAAGTCTGTTTTCTGGGTCTTTACCCAACACTAACTCCGGAGCTTGTTCTCGGGCCCGGGACGGCGATCGGATACGGAGTAACGAACGGTGTAATTAGCTCGACCGTCTCCAGGGGACTTCTAAGTACGGGCCTTATCTTGTAATCTTTAATCTCTTGAGAACCCACCGATTCAATGTTGGTGTCGCCAATGCTCTCAACAGCCTCATTCATCCATGTTACTTGCATATGTAGCTACGTAGCCAAGTAAGATGACACTGGAGCACATCTAAAACTACATACTTCTGCCATCAACTACCCGTCTCTCAATACCCATGTACTAATGTTAGTGTTTACTCGTCCTCGTGGCCTGTACCATGCTATTTGCGGCGCGGCTGTGTGCTGCAAACCTGGTCACCCAGCCAAGGGTGGGCTTGAGTGCCGCGACGATCATTTGCTTCCCACTCGCACGTCCTTCCCAGTAGTCTGGAGCATCCCGTCCTCCCAGTGCGGTTGGCTTGTTTCAAATCCGACATCTCGTTCGATTCTTGCATATTGTTGCCCTCAATTTGCTCAGTCCTATATCTTAGCTTGGTACTTGCAAGGCTAAATCCCTTTGGCAGCTGCTTTGATTTTTATTAGGTTGTTACCAAGTGCCTCAGACAACACACCCGTAATCTGGCTAACTTTACTTGTTTCACCGGTTTTGCCAACACTTGGTGACGGCAAGCAGGCTTAGCAAACGCCTCGGACTTTTCACTGATTATTTAAAATAAGATTCTTGTTTCCATGTCCATCGCTCACGATGGTATATTCGATAGAAAGGCGTTGTAGTATGCCAGCGTACAGTACCGCCAGTGCATTCTAGTATATCAAGAAATAGATACATAGAAGTGAAGTAGAAAGAAGAAGAAAAACAGAAACTCCATACCGACATCCAGGTATGGGGGTATTGGTGAAATGAAGGAGCAGCAACATGTGCTCAAAATAGACTCCGCAATCCATATGCTCCAGATATAACCCAATCATCAAATATGTCCTTGTCCTTACCGACATCTCAAGATGTTTCATGATGCGTACCATATCTGGTCGCCATGCACCTCGTTAACCATGCCAGCCATCCCGTCTAAATTTGTTGCAAAATCCAACCGCAAGGCTTGAACCTTTTTGCATCCTTGCCATGACCATATGATTGCCAAAAATACGCCGTCCCATAAAAGCACTACAGCTTAATCGGTCAAACGATAAGCAACTAACGCCAAATCCGGCCCAGTCTGAGGCTGAGCTTCAACATGTTGTATGTAAGAAAAGCACCAGGCATACTCCTGTTGTTCGTTTCTCATTTCTTGGAAGGCATCCCTCTTAGGAGCTTCGTCGACCCTTGCACTTATCGTGAAGCAGGTGCCCGTTTCGTGCGGTAGTTCGCGTAAACTCGGCTCCGCAGTTGGGGCATGTTGCCTTAGCTGCTTGTCCAGATTTCTCGCGTTGATGTCGTAGCAAGTTGCTGAAGGTCGAAAATTGTCGTCCATTACACCCATGTTCCCAGCATCGTGGTTTTGGTCGACTTTGCACGACTCTGACGTGTCCCGCTTCGTGTGTGTTGGTGCTCCCAGGACCCATGACAGCTGGCACTTGATACATGAAACCAACGTCCTGGCCAATAGGTATCGGCGGTGATCGGGTGCTTTCACCAACAGTTAGCTTTTACCAGCTGAATAAAAAGATTTGTGCAGGCTGGCGACATACCTGTACTGGTTTGACCCTGCATAAACCGCTGCATAGTCCACCGGCATGTTATAGTTGGGTTGTCTGATATCGCAGATTAGCATGGTCCGGGCGCCGCCCTATCTCTGCAGGGGTCTTACAAGCTTTGTGGGTATGAGGTCGGGTAAACCGGTGCTGATTGAGTTTGCTGGTCCTCGAGTGCTGGGCTGTAAGAATGCAGATATGCTGAACCACCCATGGTAGTCGGAGTGTCGCTCATGAGAGTTACGGGTGCAGGAGCAGTGGTGTAAGATGGGAGGTTGATAGAGCTTGTCGTATTGGGAAGCCCCATACCCGCCGGAGGGGAATCGACGAAAGGGTTACTGTTGGCGCGACGCATCCTGTTCACTAGCCTTGAGTCTCGACGTGCCCTGTCTGATTGTCGTTTTACTTCTCGCTGGTCTGCTGAAAGAGACAATCGCGGCGGGCTCGAGGTCACGGATCTTGACTGTGCTGGGGGTGAAAGGCTGTTTCCAGAAACATGGCCCATTGAAGACATTTCAGGACTGAGCAAGCTACTTCCAGAAGTGCTCGACTCAAGAGGGCCTGCGGAAAGTGTCAATCGAGATTCTTTCAACGAAGATATGAGACCTTGCATACCTGGCCATGTGAAGGCTGATCTTGGTCCCATAGAAAAGGCTGGATCAAATTGAATAGCAACAGTACTTGAATTTCCATTAGTGACTCTGTAAGATGGTATAGAGGACAAAATAATATTACCTCATACTGGCTGATCTTCCTATTTGACGAGATTCTGGTGTTAACTGATGCAGAGTGGGTTGGCCCTGTTGTGGTTGGTGGAGAGGTGATCTAAATCCCTCTTGCACTTGATCTGATTGACTCCAAGTTGAGTCAATTCCCGTTGAAGCCAAGGTTGGAAACTGAGAATAGGATTGAGAGGTAGATGTGGGGAGATAGGAAGACTCGGCGGTTGGCGTATTCAAGTAGGGGGTGGATGAGTAATGGTTTGGCGAGGAGACTGGAGGCTGGTGGGATACCTCGAGCGTGTGAGTCTGTGGCGAGGTAGTTGTGTTTGAACTGAGTACAAACTCCCCGCTAACAGGGACTTGACTACCAACAGTTGATCTGGTGGGCGGTGAGCTCGGTTTGTCACAGCTTCCATCTGTTGTGGCCGAGTCCATCTTGATTGAGGATGGAGGGGACGGGGGAAGATATAGAGGCTCGGATTGAGACATACGGAAAGACGAAGAGACGATGAGGCCGGTGATAAAGGAGGGGTCTTGTTGAGGTGAGGTGCCGATGCGATTAATAAGTGTCGAGCCGAGAAGGGGATCGGGGCTTATAATGATGCCTTATGAAGTCGATTAGAGATGGAGAGGCATCGAAGCTTGGTTTAAAGCAGTGATCTATCTATGGACCATCTGAGCCCCAAACATGGCCAGGGACAGGATGCCGACGACTTATATGAAGAGGGCAGTACACTATCCAGTTGAACGTGCATGACGAAGTGAAGGAACACTGGTAAACCCTCCTCAAAGAAAGGCTTGAGTGACATGGAACCATGGCAGGGCAGTACGCGACAAGGGTCTGAATTGCATTGCTCTATAGAGTACTCCATAGAGCCGTACGTTGAGCAATGAGAAAACTTGCCGGTAGCAAGGGTGTCGAATCATTGCGGGAGTGGCACCATAGGAAGGCAGATGGAGGAGAAGAGCTTGGAGTATGAAGGACTGGGGGGGCGTGTCGTGGACAAGAGATCCGGTAGCCATCGCCCAAGGGACCTGTGGTCACGGCGTTGGTATGTGGCGTAGCGGGGAAGAGACAAGCACCCATGGATAGGCTCTTTGAAGTTGACCGGCAGCGTGTTAAGGACCCATGCCAATTGCCCTACCAGGCCATCGAGGTACCCATGCTACGGCTAGAGCTGACATGGGGTATGAGTGGGAGAGTGCCCGCGCACCCACCTCGAAGCTCCATCAAACGTGTGGGCTCTCCCACTTCAAGTCCAGCGGGTCATTGCAGGCCCATCGCTCCCTACCCAAGATGGAAGACTGGCATCATGAGACGACAGCCGACACGCACTGGGATTGGGCTGGAGCAGGAGCCGCAGCTGGCGGGTATTTTGAACTGCCAGGCCAGTTTTGTCAAGCGATGAAAGGGTACAGAAGCGCAACGTGATACGTACGTCAGTGAGTGATTTGGCTTCAGGCTGAGATTCAGGATGGTCGTGCCTACCTTGATTATCATTAACTCAAATGATCGCCCGTGCTGCAGTATGCATCTCGTGCTCAGAAGACCGAAATCCTCACAGGCGTCGAGTTTTGTATTCTGGCGCTGTCACGTCGTGGGTTCAATCCCTGCCATCAATAGATGTTGGTTTTGGATCTTGGGTTTGGGCTGCGCTGGAATTACGCGCAAAATGGGAGCTATGCTTTGCAGACGGCAGTTGGCTGACACCTAGGAATAGACGTCTATCGAACGTCTCCTTGGAAGCAGAGCTGCGTGCTCAGTCAGAGGCGACAGAGGCGGGAAGAATCCAGAGAAAGCCGTGGGATTGGGATCCTTGCGCTCGCTTCTCTTCTCAGGCTTGACGAGTGAGCGGTCGACACAGACGAGAAGGAGCCATTTCCTTGGCTGTGCGGAAACCAGAGCGAGGTATCCGTAGATTTTCTGAGGCCCAATCTAATGACATAATCTGGCAAGCGCGTTATTCCAATAAGGCAAGCAATAAACGAGCGGGATATATAGATGAGTTTCCGCATCGCCAAGGGAACGAGAAGGCTAGGCGAACTCATTGTCGGGTAGACCTGCAGTCTCGCCAATCCTAAACCTAAAGCGTAGACTTTGCTAGCTAGGACCATCATTTCTGTCGACCATGGGAATAGGACGGCCATGGCATGTCTCGACCAAGGTTGACAGACTAGACTATCGCCAAGAAGGGTTCGTCATATACAGGTCTGGCTCTCTCGGTAAGGTATCCTAGAGTCAGGACAGAATCCAATAGGCTTGCTTATAGCAAATGGCGGGTCAACAGCAATCGAATCCAGGGCCAAGGTAGCGGACTCTGGTTGAAAGGGCGGTCCATGGGCGATCCAAGCAAGACAATGAATGGGGATGGGGATGGGGATAGAGG
>JAASAY010000350.1:0-21441 GCA_014822085.1 Fusarium stilboides | reverse complement strand
CCTCACATTGGTTGCCTTTTCTAATAATGACTTCTAGCTACAAAGCCTACTACTCGCGGCGCGGTTACATATGTTCGTCGAACTCATTTGCTCGTTTGATCAACTCCGCCCCTATAACTTAGTTCCAGCAGCATCGTTTCACAGCAACCCTTCTTCTCAAGAAAGCAATTTCTCCTCAACCAAGTGCAGGGATGACTAGTCTGTTCCCGCCATTAGCACTAACAGCAGCGCCGTTAACCCAACGACCTTCTTCACTCGCAAGGAAGCCAACGACATAGGCAATATCGTCAGGAACGCCAATTCTTTCTCCAGCTGTTGTATCTCGAATCTGCCCATCCAGATAGCCTGGTGGCATCATGTGTTGACTGGCCTTGATTGAGTCTGTGGCCGTCAGGCCTACAACGACACTATTGAATGTAGCCTTTGTCAACTTAGAGGAGTTTTCGGCAAAAGATCTCGTGTAGCTTTGTAAAGCGGTTTTGCTAGCTCCATATGCGACAGTCGGATCGCTGTTAGCTTGATAGGCGAGAACGCTGGAGATATTGATCACCCGACCTCCGTATTCTGGAAGATGGGGCAGAAGGGCAGTCGTGATCGAAACTGGTGCGTAGACATTTGCTTGCATTATCTCGAGAAAAACATCGAGGGTTGTATCCTTGATTGGTAATGCCTTAGCAGGGTCGGCCAATACGGCGTTGTTAACAAGGATGTCGATAACTGTAGTGTCTAGTCGCTTGAGGGCCTCGCCAATGGTTTTCCGCCCAAATTGAGGATCAAGTGCGTCTGCTTGAATAGCGACCGCCTGCTCAACTCCGAGTTCCCGGCATTTATTCAACGTTTCCTCTGCAGCTCCGATGTTGCTGGCGTATGTGATGGCCAATTTGGTAAGACCTTTGCGTGCCAAGTGGATGGAAATAGCTTGTCCGATGCCACGAGAGCCTCCCGTCACAATGGCAGTCTTGCCATTCAGGGACCAAGGTGCATCTGCAGAAGGGGTTGTGGACATCTTGGTTGGGTTGGGTGTTTTGCGTGTTTGATTTGGCTTAGAATGGGAAGGTTGACTCGTTGGTTTGATTATTACTTGGTACTATCCTAGAACCCTCGTATTTGTATTCCTCTTTAGTGAAGATTCGATGGCCTGATGGACCGGAGTTAATGCATCTTTCATACCGAGACTCAAGACCCTCAAAGTCCGCTCACTAGAGTCAAAGACGAGCGTCAAGCGGAGCGGACCACGTGGCGGGTTAATCGTATCGAACACGAGCTAGTTGTGGAGAGTGGAGAAAGCAGAAAACCTTATTTAGGTACCATTGACATGCTATATAGCACAGACCTCGATAGGGGTCGAACCAGAGTAGCATGACTCGGACACACGGGACGGTCCTAGCTCGTGTGTTGAGTACCTCGGCATCGAAGCATGAATTCAGTCTCGAATAAATACCGGAGATAGCGGACGCAAAGAAGAGTCCGATCCCCTGACGCTGGGTCAATTGACGTAAATCTTGGGCCAGGACATAGAACCCTTACTTGAGAGACATACTCATTTTTCGATAGCGTGCATAAGAAAAGAGCAATCCGTGATTTGCCGCGAGCGTGGGTGACTTATCGGTGCACCGATAGAGGCGAAGATAAGATACGTTATGTACGTCAGACGAGTGCGTTCGTAAGTAGCCTTCTTGAAAGGTGTAACATACCACAATGTAGTCCATTAACTCGATGGTTAATAGCTTCCACGGTATCCAACTCATGTACCATGTCTTCCTACTTCTCTAATGGGCCTTATTGACGTATCTCTTCACCTCCCTAATGAGATCCTTTCATCTGAATGTTGTATCAACTCATGAGAAAGTATACATGGTATTTAATGGTCAGTCAGGATTATGAACCAGCATCTCTATAATCACTAACCCAAAAAGAAATTAGAATGTTCGTCATCTTCAAGACAGGCATCTACTTTGCCCAAAAAGTGGAAAGGATAATTGTATCCTCACAAAGTAACGATCGAGTACATTTCTAACTGTCCTACATAAATAAGACCTTGCTGTATTGCTTTCTGCTGACTAAGGTAATGTAGCTAATAACATTACCCAAAATTGGTAGAATTTTCACAGGGATCCTCTTACAAGGAAGTGGATATGTCGGCTCAATGTTATGGTTGAAGTAGGATTACCTCGATCTTGTCCCCGCATTTGTACAGAAACGTCGTTGTGGGGAAATATTATACCAGCTTGAGAAGGAATACTCAATTGATCTCTTGTGTGCGGCATCAATGCACGTATGTCTATATGCGGCGCCATCGATCAATTGCCCTTGGCCCATTCTGGCACCATACTGAACTGAGCAACTTCTCCCATAGTGTCGTGCCACACCTGATCTTCCAATAACTTGATATTGTCAGATTGATAGAAATCATCGATTCTATGCTGGTTAGTGATAGCTCTTCGTAAAACGTTGTGTAGTGTTTAAGCTTACTTTTCGATAGTTGTATCGCCAATCAGCTGGCCATGAGACTCACGCCCAGCCACAAGAGCAGCATTGAGACCTATCCACCCGCCGTGCTCGACCTTTCTAGCTCCTTTCACCTTTCCCAGGATAGCAACTGCAATGCGGAGAAACCAGGGTAGATCCTTTGTCATAGGTGTGTCTACCAGACCAGGGCAGAAGATGTTAATAATGACTTTGTCCGATGTGTAAAGCTTTCCCAGCCGATGGATGAATAGGAGAATAAGTAGCTTTGTATCTCCGTATCTGGGAAACCCTTTGAAGTTTTTCTGGTCATCAAGAAACTCGAGGAGCCGATCAGGTGGCGTTACGGCGGGCTCTTTGACTAGTGTGCCAGTGTCGTACATACGACTGCCAGTCACTGAAACTCGCGTCGGAGTGCTTGATACGCTAGCAGTCCTCTCGAGAAGTGGCAGAAGCTCGAAAAGTAGCAATGCGTTTGCCAAATGATTTACTTGAACAGTCTCCTCGTGGCCGTCTTCCGTTCTTCGAAAGTTCAGGCCATTAGCACCGGCGTTGAGCATCAAGACGTGCAACTGGCTGAACTCCCGTTTAACTTGCGTCGCGAAGTCTTTGGTGCTTTGATACGACGCAGCGTCAAACCTCATCACCCGAACGTCAGCACGGGTTTGAAGCTTCTGAACCTCTGGATCGGCTAGAATAGTGGCTTTGGCCTGCTCGCCCTTGGAGATGTTGCGAACAGCTAAAATGAGAGTTGAGACGTTTCTGATAAGGAACTGACGACAGAATTCTTGTCCCAAGCCTGAACTAGCGCCAGTAACAATGACGGTTTGACCTTGGGCATTCAGGTCGGTAGGTAGAGGATCCACAGGAGGTTGAAAGAATGGCATGGTGGACATGATGGGGGATATTACACAGACAGTCTTCTCAGGAACAGATAGGTCAATGAATTGAGAATTTTTCAGTGAAACAAAAAGATGAATCTTGTAATTAAGTGACGAAGGCAAACAATTATTGCTTTAGCGACTGTATAAATACTCCAAACAAGAGAAGTACTCCAGGATGCTGTGTGCATGGCCAGCGGAGATTGAAGCCCTGAATACAAGCGGAGTTGGACTCCAAAATCCTTTTAACTCCGTAATCCCCTTCAGATCTACAGTAACAATTTTTCATTATCAACATTGCACGTATTTTAACTTTGCTAGACAGTATGCGGGCCCTTTGTCCGTAGTGTCGTGCACTGTCGCACCTGCGGAGTTTGCGACTGGCCAATGATAAGACAAGTGTAAGAAGAATAAATCCAGAAAAGTGGACTAGCGCTAATGTCCTATACGAAGTACGAAGTGTAGACTACCCTACAAGAGCTTGATTTCAGCATCTGAATAGTGTGACTTTGATATGTTAAACAACTTAGTTATATCTTGATTACTTCATTTTACCTTTTGTTGTAAAACGCAGTACTAAACTTAGAAAGGATTTAAAGTAACTTTGCCTTGAACTAATTAAGTATATCAACGTAAGTTTGGGGCAGTTACAGCCACCTACACAGGAACACAGTCCACGCCAAACCATGTTCATTAGATACCAGGTATAAACTGAACTGTATCCTCTTCTCAAAATATCAGCTGATCGGAATGCGTAGGTTGAAATTTGCTTTTCAAATCTGCCTGGGGTGGATTCGACCATCGAGTGGGAAGCTTGCTAGAAAGCATAGCCAGAATTAGCGACCAGGTTGATTGTGAAGCTGCTTCGATTGATTTGGTTCAACCTGTAGAACAAAGGTATAAAGAAGCAGATGCTGCTACTGAACGAGAAACAAAATGGCGTACCCAGCAGCTATGTATCGTTCTGAACCATTGCCGAGCATGACGGACATCTGTAAGCCGCTAATCGAGGTTGGACCAGGGGGTTGTCTTGTGTTTGTGCAATTTACAGTTCCACAGTGAGTTTACCGAACTTTGGCTTTGAAAACCCGGTCTTGCAGCACACAATTACTAATTATTGCTTTAGGTTTCTAGAGGAGCATGAAACCCCGTCCATTAACCGGCTTGAATCACAGGCCAGCATCGCGTACGCGTCTGTATGCCAGCTCAACCAAGGGCTTGACTTGTTGGTACCGCCATCGACTTCGGTGCCTGCTCTTGAAATTGCCCTAGGGCTCTTATCGATGTTACCTTATTCAGTCGAACATTGGATCGAACACCTCTTGGATTGCTTCGAACTAGACTACGATAGTATTCCTGAGTACATCAAGAGGGTGAAAGGGCGTGTCAACTTGGTTTGCCAGCGAACGATAACGATGATGTCAGGCGCCCGCGAGGCGTAAGGAGACAGTATTTCTCTGGCTCACGCGTGGAAAGACAAACGCTTATCAAATCTTGTGGGAAGAATGAATCCCTCCGTTGCATATCTGATGATAGAACTGCACAACTTGAGTTTGACAACGAGTGGTGATCGGCCGCCTCTAGTACGAGCCATGAGGGCTTACCAAGACGTCGTGGAATTTCTTCTGTCAGAAAGTGACGTTGATGGAATCTCACATGAAAGTATTCTTACATTCAAGGAACTGCATGGGCCTATTGCGTTCTTGTGCGAAGTCCGTGGGTGCGAAAATGCAATTAATTATCGGTTTTCCATCTAAGAAGAAACTCAAAGAACATTAGGCACTCCACCTTAACAATCTGAAATGCCGCGAGCTCAATTGTTCCTACAACATGGGGTTCAGAACATAAAGGGGTCTCAAAGAGCACAGAAAGAGATATTATAGAGCCACAAGGTTGGAGCAAGTTCCAAAACGGGCTGCGTCGAGTTGGTAAGCTCTCTGGAAATATTGAACGAAATCACTTTCCTGATGAGGATGATTGGGATTGTATCGCCAACCCGCAGGCTCATCCCAAGTTGACAGTGAATCCTGTTAGCTAGTCAAAGCGGAAAGCGATTTCTATGTCGCTGGCTTCAGCAACGATGGACAAAGAATCGAAATAGGTGGCATGAACTTTACCAACGATCTATGAGATACGCACGGGTGTGATGCTACAAGAACTGCCACGCGACTTAGACTACAATCGCACATTTGTTGACAGAGTCTGCTTAAGCCCCGATGGTAAGTATCTTGCTACTTCCAGCCGCGGCACTTTGGTCAGGGTAAGTGGTTTAGTGTTTCTCTTTTGTATGGGCAACTGGCCTCGCGCCCTAGCTTTTGGACATCGAGTCTGGAGAGCGAAAGAATCTTGACACCCTTATGGGGGACTTACCCGGTCTGGGCTTCCTATCGACGGAGGGAATGTACCAGACGATATAAGATATCTTGCCATCTCGGCGGACGGCAAGCACGTCGCAGCTGGGTGCCTTGATAGCAAGGCTTACATTCGCACCGTTGGAACTAATGGCTATGATATGCATACTGTTTGGCGGGCCAGGATTCCCACAATAGTTCCATCTCTTCTCTCGCGTTCTCGCACGACGGCCAACGACTTGCGACTGCCAGTCTTGACACAACAATCAAGATCTGGGAGTGAGGCCAGATTCCGCAATGTCTTGTGACACTAGAAGGGTATCAGGTGTGTCGCACAAATGAAAAGCTTGACGGATTGGGCTATAGGATCACGCTCTTTGTGTCGCTTTTACTGCTAATGGTCGTTGGGTCATTTTTGGCTCCAGAGACAATACAGCTCGGATTTGGGATGCGCAAACCGGCGAAAACCAAGTGACCCGCAAAGGGCACCAAACTGGTGTGATCTCAGTTGTTGCAAGTCCGAAGGGCGATTACGTTGCTACCGCGAGCCTAGATATGAAGTTTGGTATCTGGTCTTATCAGGAACTTTAGCTACTCTTCCTCATATCCAAGTCAGAACACAAGACAACCTCAGAAGTGGGACTAAATTATAACATGCCTCCAACAACCACGTGTCAAGCCGCGAACCGGGCTCGCTATTGACTAACTCCAGCTCCTCTTTACATACCAAGAAAGTTTTAGCACAGTGTGGTCTAGCGTACGTTGTCAGCGAGTCTTAGCTTCAGCAGGGCCATGGTTAGAACTGTCGAATTTGTGCCCGGAACGGCAAGCAGCGTAACGGTCTGAACTGTAGGGATTGAAGAGTGAAATACAATTCCTGTATCTTGCAAGCACAATAACCTCTGTTGACCAACTGGAAGTTTCGAGTCACTCCCTCAGCGATCGTTCCTAGATTGTATTCTCTGATTTTAAGTGATATGTAAGATCACAATTCCTACAGTTGAGTAACGATGTCTGTAAAGCGTGAATATTTGAAGAATGAAGGGATACCATAATTGACCTGCGCTGTGTTGGCTTGATACATTCAAAAAACGAAGAAAGTGAGATGCTGTGTAATCCACGTCATGATACGCATGCTTCGCATGTGGCATGGTCTGATGTGTTCGGGAACCGAAATAATCACGAGGTTGTTGATTGCCGAACTTGAAGAGGAAGAGAGTCTATTCGCAGCCATGAACTGGCTGGTTGTATAGCAAGTCCCAATAACCTTAACCTAGACAAAGTTTCTGAAGAGAAAAACCAGTATTCCAATCAATAAAGATCAACAAGATCTGTTGTAAAGGTTGAAGGCAGGACTTTATATCTTTTAAGGCCGAAAGCACACATAGATACTTTTTGAAAGACTTTTTATAGATCAGCCGTTTATTAACAGAAATTGTAAATTCAGTTTAGACTAGTTCCCCTTCCATATCTCCATGGCGCCTCTGTTTAGCAATTATTAAATAACGAATAAACAAGTAAATTTTCTCCCGACGATTAACGAAAGCACCCAAAGCAAAAGCTAGGATCACTAGGACAGGGGATAAAACGAAAAACGAGAACTCGTGGGGACCTAGAAAACTCGGGATAGCGTTCTCCTGTAAGGATAGAATAGCAGCCGCAAGTGTAATAGGGTAAGCGAACTTTTAAGACAGATTCGCATTAGTAAGTGTTTCCATAAACTCGTAGATCCTAAAGGAAGTATACTTACGTATAACAAGAAGTTTGTCAGGGTTTTGACATCTTCGGCCATTGCAGCTTTATACTCCGAACCCCGGTTACCTCTGGCAAGGTTCATGTAAAGGCCTAGCTGTATAAGATATGTCAGGAAGCGTAACTAAATCTTAACTCACTGTATCTACTCACATGTTTTGAGAAGTCATCGCATCTAACATAGAGCGATTCAAGCTGGTCCGCGCATTGTGCTGCATCGGCGAATGTTTTCTGGATCGACGAGATGAGTCTCCGCCCGTAGGAGGTCTGTAGATCCTCCATAGGTGCGAAACAATCCCAGTGCTTGATGGTTGCTTTTAGGCACTGGATCAAGGTCTGCAATACCTGCTTGGTTCGGCCAATCCAAAGAACAGCCCTTTTCACATCAAGGCTAACCGCCGATATCGAGTGATTCAGGAGATCGGAGATCTGTGGTACTCTTGGTCAGTTGATCTTATGTAATGACTTGATGGGGAAAGACTCTTACGTATTCGTCGATCCTCTTCTGCAAGTTAAAAGCTAAATTCTGCCATTGTTCTTGGAAGGACGATGCTCGAACATCAAGGACAGTCAAGAAATACTCCCAAGGATTCAAGTGAGGATAATTCGCGTCACATCTACCTTCTGTGAACGGGTCAAGCAAACGATTGCTCTCTCCGCTGGCATAGTGGAAAACATTCTCTCTGCGATCCTGAGGCTGGTAATAGGTGTCGACAAAACAATAGCCGGTCCAATGGCAGCCATCGATTCCTGTAATTGAAACAGAAACTTGTCCTTCACAAAGATAGTCCATTTCGAAGCCGGATTGTGGCGCAGGCCTTGCTCGGAGGAAGCTGACATCAGTGACCTTTCTCCAGGATTCGCCGGAGTGTTTCTGTCGACTATCCCGAGGAAACCTCGCCGCCGTTCTCCAAGCGTAGAACGGTAGATGAAAGGAAAATGAGAAGGATTTAAATCCTTGACCCTGTCTGCCCGTCAGTTCCTAGAAATAGCCTCAAAGCGAATAGTTTGTGTCGTTATCATACCTCGACGACAGCAGTAATATCGGGTTTGCAAGCTAAATGCTTGTATAGAACGTCACGTATCGCATCTACCTGGCTCAAGGACGCGGTTTCCATAAGAGCGGTCACTCCATGCCTGTCAAGATCCGTTATAAATCTGGTCCATGATTAGTAAAAGAGAGGGACTCTTTTATAGTATCTCCTACATTAAGCGGCGGTCTGCACTTAGTGGCAGAAGCGATTCGGAAAATGAATATGGCCTATGTCTCAACGGGCCTGAAGACTGCTCTTCTCGAGGATGGAACCGCTGTTGAGATCGTTAGTTTTCTATGAGAGCCATCTTTCAGAGGATCCATACCTTTTCCATCAGTTTCAAGTACATCTCGCGCACGGTTAAAGGTCTAAAATCTCCTAGAGAGACCGAGCTCTTACCATCGTTAGTTCGATCATCGATTAAACAACTCTTCCTTGATGAAATCTCCAGACTGTGACTTTGCAAGTGTTGCAGTATTTGAAGTCCACAACAAGACTCTATAAACTCCGCCTGGGGGATGAGTCGACTTTCATATCCACCTTTCGTCATAAAGAAATGGATCAGACTGTCTTCTTCGTCAAGGTCTTCTGGGTCGATGTATCGTTCATTTTCGGTCAATGGTATAATAGTCGAGGAAGCAGATGGTTCTTTAGAAGAGATACACCTGCTATCCCACTGTCGCTTGTTCAAGCTTTCCCCAGTTCTTATATAAATATTTACTCCATTTATCGCCTTAATCCGGCGGAGATGGCGATGTCCTCGTTTTCTAGGCCTCTTTTTTGCTTTGAAGCTCCCAATCTCGTTTTTATCACGACGATCTGATGAGGCTGATGGCTTGGCTTCTATCAGAGAGGGATTCATTGATTGGATATCATGTGCCGAGTCGTGAGTCGGGATGATTCCATCGGCTGGCCTGTTCTCAAATGATGTAACAGCCTTCATGCTTCTCCCATCGGACTGTCCACCACAGATGACAAAAGATGATGAAGATTTTTGACGGTGACCGAGGCTTGTGTATTTAGGAAGTTGATCATAGTCTTCGGCAATTGAGCTATGGTAAGAGGAAGCGAAATTTGTGGAATCGATACTTTCACTTGCTTGGTACGGGCCGTACTGAACTGGGGGCGACGTTGGAGTCAAATCCTGGCGATCATCCGCAGAGCTTTCTGGTTGCTTGTTCATACTGGACGACAGTTTCGGTGACTTCTGTGTCTGCCTTCTAGACGCAATTGATACCTGGCCATCTAGGTCAGATTTCAGACACTCAAAGACCTCAGTTGCAGCGACAATATATGCAACCCGGGTTCCAGGACATCCGCTGACCATGTGACCGTAGAGATTGCCTGATACCTCGTCCAACACTGCAGCGCCAGAGTCTCCTTCTGCGACAACTCCGTCTAACTGGACCACATAGAGCTTCTGAGGGTTCCGCTGGCTCGCTCTGCCGAAGAATGTTGTCCCTGGTATCAAGGTGCCTTTCATAACACCACCTGAGCCTGTGACAGCAATGATTCGCCGCTCTTCCCCACCGATATCAGCAACATCATGTATAGGAAGAACCCTTGTGTCGTCCCTCGAGCTGAGGGTGACTTCGTTGATGGGGTCGCTTTCTTTGGGTGGTTGGATTGTTACCAAAGCATAATCAAGACTTGGTTTATCTCCGTCCTTGGAATGTGCAGCAATTGTTCCCACTCTTATCCAAGGTGGTGCTTCAGGACCCTCGTTTGGTCCATGGCTGAAACATCCTGTAGCATCGCTGTTGGTGGTCATGTAGTCGGTACATGCTGGGCTCCTGCAGTTGACAGTATTTGACGCAGTCCCCTCTGTCCCCGCATCTGATGAACCAGAATCAGACAAATCGAACAAAGACATGCTGGCTCTGCGCATATCCTGCTCAAATATGGACATCTCGTCTCCAGCATCACTTTCACTTTGGCCATCGAAGGAACATGCATCGGGATCCATCGATGAAGACTGATGCGCGCCGTCAACCATGTCAACAATATGTCCAACTGTCATCTGGTAAAACTGGCCGTGAGATGTAACCACTACACCACCGGTGGAATGTCGGTAGATATCCATGGTCCAAGGGTGAGCTACAAAAAGGCGCCTTCCAATAGTCGCACTCTCCGATGTGGAGAAGATTTGAATATCAGGAGCTGAATCTGAGCTAGCTCCGAGGACCTGGTCAAGGCTGCTGGCTTTGAATTCGAGCGCCAGTCCTCGGACAGGTACTAATTGCTCAAGTGGGAAGTCGATAGACCCCAGGGAGAATTCAGGATTGTTGCGGATGATTGAGCTGTCCCGTAATGATTCCTTTGCTCTTCGGCCAATTGACGTGTCCGCACAACAGATCATTATTGTCGGCCGAGAGGCTTCCTCGTTCTTCCCAATCATGTATATACGAAAGTATATATCTGAATCTTTGAGGTCGACATTCTTCAAGATAGCTTCGATTTCTGGCTGTATGGCTTGCTCGAATTTTTCGATGGCTGAACCTTGTGCCCACCAAGCTTTTTTCCGTCCCAGCCTGGTCGTCTGGACCTCGCGCCCACAACATTCTGCGGCATTGGGCCACCTTGGACGACTCCGCAGCATCGTCTCTTAGCATATAAGAAACTGAATCTGGGATTCGATTTTGATGATCGTCCAGTTGGTTTGGAGGAGCTCCTCATGTGTGGTGTAAGAATCAATCGTCACCAAAGGATGGAGACGGAAGACCGAGGTACCTGATCAGAAAGTGTGTTACGGAGGGGGCTAAGAGCCCACACGCATTGGGTACAGTAGGTGTCCTGGGCGCAGATCATTGGACCACGCAATCAAGTCAGCAATTGGATTTTCAACCTCAAAGCCATGCAGGGAATTGAGGCCCGACAAGACGCCCGCCTCATATGGGCTTATTGTACCTGGGAGAGCCAATGATCTTGTTTTCCAACACTGAGGAAATCTGCCTTGCGTCAAGCAAGCCGCTTAAGTTCGTGCTGGGTGACCCAGATTGACTTGTATTCTGGACTGATGCCCAATTGCACATTTCCAATATAGGGCGATGCAGGTCATGAAGGTGTCGGCACATGCCCGAATACAACTATTAAAAAGAGAGGAGGATGATCGACCAAGCTTGGTGTTTCGACAATTGTGAAAAACGTTCTCCGAGCAGAGAAACTCCATAAGCTCAATATCTTGCTTGGCGATAAATGGAACTTCAACAGTTAGAACCGTCGCCAACTTCCGGGCCCCAAAGACTGATCAAACTACTTTGGGACTTTTCCTCGTCGAACAAGAAGCTCTTAAATGGCGACCCAGCTAGCGAGCTGTGCCACTCTGCGTACGCCGAGTACTATGAACGTCAGTGGGGGCTCACCGTGGCCCATTGCGATGGAAAGTTCGTCGCTCTGACAACACCGGAATCCGTCAATCGGCTCGTTCTAAAGCTGCAGGGCGATAAATCTCGCGCAGAACTCTTGGCATCGATCAAAGAAGACAGTGAGGAGAACACTTTGGAAGAGGCCTGCGAAAACTCTCTCAACTTGGCCTTCAGGCTGTTACTCATGTTGAAGATCGGAGAGATCAAATACCAGTTCCATGCCCGCCGATGTCTAAACTGGAGTGAAGGGTCTCCGCGAAATTTCGTCAATAAGCACTTCGGAGAGGAGCCACTCCTGAATTTTAATCACGTCAAGCTTCCCAAAGCGTTCAATGGGTGGAGTCTGGAAAAGGTTGGCGGCATCAAGATCAGTTTCGAGAGCAATTTGGCAGATCATTTACGCTTGGTCGAAGACGATTCAAAAGTGCTCATATTTCCCTTTGCATCTTTCCTTGAATCCCAAAGACTGAAAGGGTGGGTGAACACCTCCGGAATAGATACCTGGTATACTAAGATTGGTCGCAGTGAAGAGTCTTTGTTCCCAAGCGGGTTTGCTGAAGAAACGTTACGGACTCTCGCCCTACTATTTCCCCAATCTCTAGTCAACGGCTCAGGAACTTCAAGAAAGTCTAGGAAATCTTGGTTTCGGAACCTTTGTTTCAAGCGAAGTACCTTCCAGATCGACAAGCGTCTGGGTAGATGCGGTACCCTCCATGCGGAGGATCGTCAGATCAAGGACTTTGTGTTCTGGAGAGACCGTCTTGTCATCCTGAAGCAAGCCTACGACGAAGCAACCCCGACAAGCCTACCGCAAATCTGGCATGATAAGAGGAATGGTGTGCAGTGGTACACCTTTTGGCTTGTCATTCTAGTTTTTGTCGTCACAACTGTCTTTTCAGTGCTGCAATGCGTCCAAGGCGGGTTTCAAGCTTGGGGCAGGAGTCTTTAAGAGCACATTGCATTTGAGATACCCTGCTATAGCATGGGGCTATGATCCCGATGGCCGTCTGTCAATCGTTGCAATCCAGAGCCCGCGATTACCAAGTCGCTACCATGTTAACGAGCCTTCCCCATCATTTTCTTCCCTCATGACCGCATTCTTTGTATCCGCTCGATACCTGCTATGACCCAGGTGCAATGGCCAATCTATGTCAAAGGTATCTTTGTGACGGGTATATATCTGTTTATGGCCTAGCTTGATGTGTGATCCTGCAAAGGAACCTACTCGGTTGAGCTGGGCGGGTTTCGGGACCGAGCTCTTCACCGACCAGCCATATACTATAACCCCCAGCCTTCCGCCCTGGTTGGTCGTGACTTGGATAACGACAGCAATCAAGAAGCATACCTTTTTTGGTACCCGATCTTGAGGATGTTTAAAAGCCTGTTGGATGTACTGTTATTGGAAAGAAGACCACCTGGATCATACCGTCATCTGACCAGACCGGCTTTATAATGACCTTGTCCACCGCCTCTGTTAGATGCACTTAAAAATCAAGAATGATACAAAATAACTACAGAACACACTACTTCGTCGTCTTCGAGTTTTCTTATGATCACAAAGCGATTGATTCCTAGCAGCAGGGAGTCTCTAGTTGTAACATAGCAGTCTAATTGACGAGGCAAGCTCTTGCCAATGAACGACTTGACCGTAGTGTTGTCACGAAACCCATGTGGAAATGGCTAAGAAGAATTGTGCGTGTATTTCAAGGCGGATTTCTGTGTATGTTTGACGAAAACTGCGTTGGCCTTCGCTGTCCATGCCTCATTTAGCTCGGTAGAGTGTTTGGAAGGAAGACACAGACTTGACAACTACTCTCTACAGGTTGATAGTTGCAGCTATAGCGTCTGAGTTACTCCAGGAGATCTGAGACGTACTTCTCAAGAAACAGCAAACAGGAATTCAATCATTCCCACGTCCCTCGCCCGTCATTTTGCCTGGTGATGCTGAAGCAAAGCGGGCTCGATTGCATACGTGCCTACTTTCTTCCCAGCATCGTGGTGATAAACCCCTCATACTCATAAGGTCCGGGCAGGATCATTTGCTCCGTGATTGCAGAAGTGGTCGATGGAGTTTATCGTCATCTGGCCGAATCCTTCGGCATAGAACCAGGAGGCCCTGGAATATCCGTCCGCACTACTGCGGCTCGGGTCGTCGGATGCCCATATACTCTCAAGCTCGCATGGAATATAAGGCAACAGTTATTCGGGCCGTTACCATTCGTGCATGTGCCGCGGGACGGCTGGCGGCTAGAATCCATCGCGTCAACATGGGTACGGGGTAAATTGCCATTCGTGGAAATGTTGACGATCTGCTAATTCACTACGTAGTGGACTTTCTTTGAGCTTCCTGATGCAGTTTCTGTATAGATTCGGAAGGCGATTGGCATCAACACAAGAATCAAGCAGGAGGTAATCTGTAGAATTGTGACTTATAGAAGTTACAGAGGTGTTTTGCGTTCTCATGAAAGTATAAAAGACCACGTTGATCCCCTTGATCAAGTCCCAGATCACTAACATCATCCACTGAATCATCAACCTTTCTCTACTCATCCGAAAAAACTCCAAGTAAGCTATTTCATCCATCATACACTTCTTTTGTATAGTATCCACGGGTGATAGTGCTAACACAAGGCTATCGCAAGTCACCCTACAACAATGAAGGTAGCACTCTTTCTCAGTCTTGCGGCCAGCCTTTTCGCGACTTCTGCCGTTGCGATTAGTTGCTCTGGCAACTGTGGACCTGTGCAGTCCCCGTGGCAGGTTTGGAAATGCGATAAGACGTGTGGCGATTGCATTTGCAGGTGCGGCAAGGGCGACAAATATCAGCTCTGTTAAAGCTATGTTTAAGGATGGATTGAGTGCGGAGGAGGCTGCGAGGACAAAACATCACCTCTTTCTCTCGTCCAAGAAGCAATGATACCGGTATACTAGCACAAACGTTCTTCATTATCGACAAAGCCTAGTTAGCAAGCTCAGATAATAACGACGTTTGACTTGGAGCTCACAACATCTAATTTTATGCTTGTAGGCATGGTTCTGCTGATCATTACCCTTGGTCGGGTCAACATAGATAGGACAAACTTCCTGGACCCAGTCATAGGCCCGATGCGGCCCCTGTTTTTGTACTGTATTTGTGAGCGTAGAGAAGCTTAGTGAACGTAATATGGGAGCGGTTCGATGGTCTTGTCGTTGATCGAAAGACGAAAGAAGCTGACTTATGAGACTAGACACCCCACCTGCGAGAAGGTGATGAGCTCAAGACCTATGTCTCGTTTGCTTATAAGGGAGTCATCCAGCCAGCAGCTGCGACCACTTAGAGTCACGGTCGTGGGGCTACAGGCCAACAACTCATTGCTAGAGACCAGCAGCATGCTGACCAGAAATAAACGATGGGCTCTCATTTTGCATGGGAAGTCATGTAAGTCACGAAGGACATGGAAAACCGTGATGTCAGTTTCCACAAGTTCAGAATGTGATGCCATCGTTACTACGAGCAGAAGCATGGTTGGCATCTGGTCGTGTCAGGAACTATAGCTTCTTGATGCTGAAGATATCACTGGGTAATATACCTATTCTGGGTTCCTCTGACTTGCTATTGTTCAATTGCCCGGTGGATAACCAATACAATACCTTATTTTCCCGAATACAATGTCATTATTGAAGATTGTATCATTCAATTCCCGCATCCTTGATAAGCTGCAGAGATTATTACGTCGCTTTGTTCCCGTATTTGGGATCAGTATGAGGCGCATGTAAAGCAACGTCGTTGCCGCTAATCCTCTTATGGTCATCGGGATTCCGTTCCCACACTCAGAGACCCTTAGTCATTCACCAACATCCAATCACCGGTTTCAAAACTCACCGTTGGGCTGGGGAGGTTATTTCAGGGCTGAGTTAAGCGTAATTTTAACTATCCGGAATTCCTTACAGTAAGATCTACGGCTCCATGTAAGCCAAGATCCTTGAAATGGATCGAGTTAATCTATCACCATAGCCACAACTCGCTGTCGAACGGAAATCCCGTCGCCGGCTGGTATCAGTAATTATGAAGTTAAAAGACTGAGTCTTCCATCTAGAGTATCACATCAACAAGCGCATCGACAAACAATAATTTCCTCTATCACTTTGATCTCATTTCATCGAACTTACACTCTAGTCTTCTCACTCAAGTTCAACCAATACGTTTTCCGACATGGGTTCCAACTCGACAGAGAAATGCGAGGCAGTCTCGGCTAGCTGCCCCGTCGAGGATACCCTCTACGGCTACGCTCCGAACCTAGGCGGGAATGCCGTCTACGCATTTATTTTCGGCATCTGTACACTGATTCAGCTTTATTACGTATTTCGTTTCTGGAGACGCTGGAAGGGATTTTCCATCCTCGTCTTGGTTGGCAGCTTAATTGAGTGCTGCGGTTACGCCGGCCGAATCCTTCTACACAAGAATCCCTGGGACGGTGCAGCCACGTCGATCCAGTTTTTGTTGCTCATGGTCGGACCCTCATTCCTCGCTGCTGCGCTGTACATGACACTTCGCACATTGGTACAGTACTTCGGCCCAGAGTACTCCAGAATTCCTGCTCGACTTTGGACATGGCCGTTTGTCACTGCCGACTTAATTGGATTCGTTTCGCAATGTGCTGGTGGTATCTTGTCTTCGATGGGCGATAAGAATCCCGGTCTCGCCAGCGCTGGCACAGGCATCATGATTGCGGGTGTCTCATTCCAGGCTGTGGTCATGGCTATCGCCGGTGCACTTGCCACCGACTTCGCTTTGCGTATGCGCCGGCGACAGAGAGGTTCTGTGTTCAGAAAGCTACCCAAGGATTTTAAGATCTTCCTTGTGTCTTTGACTACAGCCTTTCTTGTCATCCTTACTCGGTGCATCTATCGGTAGGTAAATGTCCAATACTGGTCCACGAATTCAAACACTAATGCTCAATAGTATCCCTGAGTTGGCTGGTGGTGTCGGAGGACATGTGATGCGACAGGAAGTCGAATTTATGATCTTCGATGGTTGGTGAGTTTAGTCCTTCTAGAAATGGTATCTCTCTGTTTTTAATCCTGCTAACACCTTTCACAGCATGATTGTGATTTCAGTTTTGCTTCTTTCGGTGTTTCATCCTGGTCTCTATGCTACTGCTACTCAGACCAAGGCGGATCATAGATACAAGCAAACAGAGCTCGGTGACCTTGAGAACAGATATGAGCCAACCAGATATGAGTCGTACACCCCAGACGTGGAGAGGACACGCTACTAAGCCGTACAATATGATAGAGGGCTTTCAACATTTGCGCGACAGCCTGAAAGATTTATAGTAACCATTTTCACGACATTGAACACACGAGTGTTGTTCGGTGTCGATTTAGTAGGATAGCCGGGATATCAAGGTATTACACCTAATGGGAAGATACTGAGCGTTATGCAGAATGATTTAGAATAGTTCAATACTATAGATTTGCTTTTAGTTGTATATTCAACTTTTTATCAGTTAACAGAAGTATAGGGAGGTTTTAGTATGAAATGGAGTCTGACGGGTATCAAATAGTAAGCAGTGTTTCTATGCACGATAAGAGCAGCGTTTTAGATAACACGATTCAGGTAGTTGGAAAATGAACGTCGATTCTGTGGTAATTTGCGGTATGAATATGAGTGACTAGCTTTGCCTTGCATTACATATCTGTTCGGGTCAGAGCGAACCATCTGGCCAAGTGTACTCTGGCCATGGATGCTCTGGATTGTATCTCTGCTGTAACACGACGCTTCCATCGGGGAATGTCTTCTTTGTGCCATCTGGCAGTTCGACAGGTCTAGCTTCACTAGGAATCGTCCAGGAGCTCACGAGCCCGACGGCTTGCGCAACATCTTCGTTGAGCCTAGCGACCTTATCTGGACGAGGCATAAATTTGTCTCTCAACTTGTCATCTGTACTCTCTTCAAATTCTCCTGGCTCTGCGGTAACCCATGCATTCTGGTGCCATTGTTCTTCTTCAAAGTCCATTCCACCGCAATCGTTGAGCTCAGGCTGGTGGAAGTCGTTTGTGAAGGGCATTTCTACACCACAGTTGTCAAGATCCTCTTCACCGCTCATGTTTGCGATGTCGTAATTGACGTAGGCAAGAGGGAAGGCTTCCGTCTTGGTCAGGATCTTCATCACAACTTCAGTGCTTTCGGCCACTCCGTCTTCTACTTGATCTTCATCGGCAAAATGGTCGATATACCAAATAGCGCCCCGACGCTTGGCTTCCTCGTCGATAATAGTGAAAGGTCCCTCTCTCCCAGCCTCATTTTCCTTGAAACGAATGTATTGGTGTGGTTTATCGATGTAGTCGTCGTGCGGCCGTACTATCTTCAATTCTAGTAGAGGCGAGAAGCGAGAGCAAGCACCCAGTTCAAATGCCGACTTGAAGGTGTTGAGTTCGTCATCCGTTAGGGTAGTTGTGAGATATGCCGTGAGGCAGTCCACGTTGGAGGCGGAGGGCAAGTAAACCATATTATTCTCTATTAGGGTCAGAATTTGCAGAGTATAAGAGTGATGACAATAACTTTGTGTACAGATGCGGTGCAGTGTTACTAAAATAGTTGTGCTGTGATGACATAATCTTTTATGTTTCCAGGCAGAATCTCGCTGCTGCCTGTTGGGATCAGTGAAGGTGGGTGCGCTAAAGTGCGGAGGATTTAGTGGTTAGACGATCAACTATCCTGAAACTGGTTGGTGAGCTTGGTTAGCCTTTTCTCGAGATATGACATCAATCGCTAATTTATCCTGAATGATAGCCTGTTGGACTTTCAATTAAGGGTTACATCTTAAGACTGATTTGTTGAAAACGGTTCAGGAGCAATTGAGATCAATTAAATCCGAATGTAATGTTTCTTCTTTCACTACTAAGTAATGACAACAGGAACTTAGAGCCAGATATTTTCGACTTATTCAAGTTCAGAGCGTCTTGGCCTCTGGAAAGGCCATATGGTTACCATTCTTAGTGACCGACCAAGCAAAGCCAGTCACATTGGGATCCTGTCCAATGAAATTGGAAGGAAATCCCAAATCGAACTCATGGACACCCTCCAGGTAGTTGATTTGCTCATGGCTAAGCTTGATGCTCAAACCCTGAATGTTGTCGTAGAGCTGCTCGACCTTTCTGCCACCCATAAGAGGAAACACGTTGTGTACACCACATTTTGCCCCCTTCGCAATCACGTAAGCCAGAGCAATGGCTGTAAGAGATTCAATGCCATGCTCAGCAGCAACCTTGGCAAGTGCCTCGCTTGCCTTTCTATATATCTCGGGTGGCACATCCCCTGGCATAGTGCCACCACGAACGGGATCGTCAGTTTTGTTACGCTGCTCGACGGCCTTTTCAGTCTGGAACTTGCCGCCTCCCAGGACTCCAAATGGGACAAGAGCCATGCCGAAGTTGCGGGCCATTGGGATGATTTCCCGCTCAAAGTCACGCAAAACCACGTTCCATCGGCCCTGGTAGACACTGAACGGAGTCTTGCCGTGAGCGCGTGCATAGGTGTTAGCAGTACTAACCACCCATGCTGGCGTATCGGAGACACCGAGATACAGGACCTTTCCCTGTTCAACGAGGATGTGAAGGGAATCCATGACTTCTTCGATGGACGTCATATAGTCCCAATGATGCAAATAGAGTACATCGATGTAATCGGTCTCAAGCTTGACTAGAGAGTCGCGTACGCTAGTGTGAAGCGAGCGTCGATGGTTGCCGCCGAAATTAGCAGATCGGCCTTCGGGAAGCTCGAAATGTCTGTAGTCCTGAGTGTACTTTGTTGCAAGCACAATTTGGTCTCGATTGTCTCGTTCCTTCATCCAAGAGCCTACCCAAGACTCTGAAGTGCCGTTTTGGTAGTCATTGGCTGTATCGATGAAGTTTCCTCCAGCCTGTACTTAGTGTTAGCGAGGTAGTTTGAGGAAGTATCTGGAAACACAGCACATACATCAACGAACGCGTCAAGCAGCTTGTATACAGCAGACTTATCTGTCTGCCCCAGCATACCACCCCAAGCCTGTCCGAAAGACATAGTACCCAGGACGAGCGGGGACACTCGTACACCTGCGGTAGATGAGAGCACTCTGAGCATACCCAGCTCTGTGGGCGGAGATGAGGGCTGCGGAAATTCCATGCTTGTTTGATGTTTGATTTTTGATGTTGGATGTTGGATGTTAAATGCAAGGCAAGATGTATCTTCAAAGACTGATGAGATCCAATAATTAATATCAGAGGAACGAGCCTTATTATATCATTCGGCGACAGTCTCTCCCCGTGCATCCCATTCTCACATATACCTACCGACTGACTGCTCCTTACCCGAATAGACGGGCTTAACGGATTTAACCCATCAACATGATGAAGAATCCTCTTCATTTGGATTTGGAGGTGAGCATAATCCAATGTTGATTAGGAATCATGCGCTACACTCTTTTAGGAAGTTAATCTCTGATTGGTCGAACATATCTCGGTTGTCATGATCCATCCGCTAAAATGAATCTTCGGACTTAAGATTTGGCAATCGTGAGCGTCAGTAACTAATGAAGCACTGTATTTACGAGTCGACACGCCATAGAGACCTCTTTATCCAAGGAGATATCGGAGTTTGAGGTCGCTTGACTAAGCTCTTGTTTCTTTGTAAAAGGAAACATGGAGCCACTGGTTATTTGTGGGGTTCGAGATTGCGCTGTGGAACACGTGTCAATCGCGTCTACATGCTGAGACTGTCGAGGCTCTAGATATGAGTTCTGACGCCATGGGCCACCAGAAATCCCGCAATTGACCGAAAGCTAGCCTATGAAATGTTTGGATTGTATATATATGATATTGTACAAGTCTCAACCTAAAACGCTGGTCCAATTCGGATTTACTGTACCAGTTCCATCGAAATACACGAGATAATAGATCACTGTGGTGATCAAGTTGAAGACAGTCAGGAAAATGCTGACACTGGCCCTTGAGTGTAGGGTCAGGGCACGTACAAGCCAGCGGTCAACAATAGCGCCAAGTCTTCCCAACCAAGTCGCAGATAGTCCCACTGACACCGGCTCCTTCGATTGCACCTCATTATTGATGTTGCCTTCGTGCTCTGGCGAGGGCCCCCCTGTGGTCGCGTCTGTTGAGACATGAGTTGTTGAAGTTGCGTCTTCTCCACGAGAGACCAGCCTGCCAAGAGCGTCCAATATCTTGGTCACTGCTATGCTCACAAGAGCGGCGCAAAGCATCAGACTCAGAGTGTAGCTCAAGCGGTTCATCCAAGCCGGTGGCGGGCCTATAGCTGATTCAGACTCTTTGGGCGCGGCAGGCTTCTTTGATGCTCCTAGAACAACGAGCAACAAGTAGAAGCCACGCATGGGAACCATGTACGGAGAAGCTGAAATATCCAAGCGTCGCCGGATGATAAGATATAATACCCATATCACAGGCTGCATAGACAACATGGCGATACAAGCAATTGTTAACCAGGAACAAAGATTCTCCATATTAGTCGATAGGTTCAAGCTGGCAGAAAAGCTGATGTTGTACCAGATCCAAACTTCGAATGGCAATTGGAGAAACAATGCCAATAGCGCTGGTGCTC